>JANAVB010000657.1:10000-46944 GCA_029216955.1 Iris pallida | reverse complement strand
TGGCATATAAAGGATGCCAAAAGTGTCAATACATGTAGGTGAACTAAGTGATTGCTTGGCAGATTGCTGCGGTAACCGAGCATACTCGAACGCCTCGAAGAACATGTATAGTAGAACAGGCCACCCAGAGGAAGATCGAACATGTTATCACTTACACAAGGATTTGACCTAGGCACTGTGAAGTGACTTAATTGGCCATCTAAATGCCCTAGCGCCTAGCGGTCAAATAAACTAATCTAAGCTGAAAACAAGCAGGGTGGTAAGGTAGCCTAAGCAGTGAAGTGAACGTTAGCATACATGCAATGCCATATATTTATTATTAATTTATTTTTCGCAAGTCTCCTTACAAGTGCCTTAGAGGATGCATAAGTGAAGATTACATCAATATCCACGAAACGTGAGACCATTATCAATTTGGAAAAAAAACTTTATTGAAGAATACGGTATATTTTGTCAAATATCAGTTACATCCCACTAAAAGTGACTAAGTGCAAATAATCAAGAAAGTTTATTCAGCCACTTGAGGACCAAATGAAGTAGCAAAGCACTATCTTGAATCACCATAAACATTCTTTGGCTTGTGTCTTTTGCCTTCTAATTAAGCTTAAGAACATACAGCAAAATATATATATATATATATATATATATATATATATATATATATAGCACATGAATGTTTCAATAAAGGAAGCACAGACACTCGGAAGTGAGTGGTGTGTCATATTGGGCCTGAGATGAACATGTATAGGACAGGCACATGTACTCCAAAGCACAGTAGGACACACCAAAATAGGTCTTGTGCATTGGAATGTTCATATCATGCCATGTCGTGTTCGTGTCCATGATTCAAGTTGTTCACTTATATAAGAGACATAAATTAATACATCTGCACTATTCTCTTATGAAAATTAGCATTAAGTTGAAAGTTGAAACCACTCCTATTACTCCTATAAACCATTTAAAGCTATCAGTTCAACAGTTGTTATCATGGAACTTCAACTAACCAGAAGATACATTGCTTATGAAAGTCTTCCAATTATTTACCAACTACTACGAAAAAACTTTACCCACAACACTGGTTAAGAGTGACAAAATATTGGTCAAAGAATGTCTAAACGAACTAGGATTGAGACTGTACTCAGGATATGGTCTTTGTTTAAGGTTATGGGGTGACATGACCCTTAACAGAGTTGAATGGAAAAAGGATTCAAATAGCCGGATACAAAATCTTGACATAAAGGATTTGTTGTTGTAACCTTACAATTGCTTTACCTTGCATTTCCATCTACTACAAAGTGTGAACCGATACCATATCAGGTGTATGACTTGCCTCCACAATAGCAATAAAAGCTTATTACAAATGTTGAGGCCCTCTAAGAAGTCTTTGCCAGTCTTTTTCAATTGATGTGCAATAGAATGGATGAACCTTCTCGGTAACAGTATCTTGATGGGTTTGGTCATCAAAGCACAAATATGTGGGCCCCTGGGAGGATCTCCAAGTGTATGTTAAGGGACTTGGGAACTCCATGGTTTTTTCTTTTCTTATACTGGATTTGGGTTGAAGGAACTCCATGATTGTGTTTTATATCCTTAGTCGGTTCTTACCAAGCCAAGCACCTTTCTTAATCAACCGCCTTGCACATTAAAATTCCTTCCACTACTGAAGGATCACACATTTTTTTTATTTTGAAGGCAGTGCACTGGCTAACATGGAAGGAAACTGTATACTCGATACAAACACAAATGGTCTTATGAACATGACTCGAATCATAGAATACAGAAGCGAATTAGATATCGCAATAGGAAGAGGCTATAGATTCATTAAAAAATAAAACTCTCACGTCTGCTTTGATGAACCATAGTTCTTCAAGAGAGTAGAATTTCTCCCCTGCGCTTAACAGGAATGGTTTAAAAAAGATGTCCTATTTGACGTGGTCACTTTTATAGGCAGAAGGAAAGGTTCATTATTGATTACTTTGTAAAATGGTGCAATCTTTTACATAACACTACCTATGCAAACTAATAAACCAACAAACAGAAGAAAATGAGGAACCCAAAGAATTAATGTCAACATCAACGAACATCACATCATTATGCAAACATAAAATATAAAAAACTACTCCTTCATGCATAAGAGTAAGACAATTAAACATCTGAACACCAACTCTTCAAAATTTCACATGCTGTAATTTTGTGCTCAAGAATTTTTTTATATCAAATAACGAAAGTAACTCACCAGCTGTAATCCCATCCAGAAGATGACAAGGTTGTCACACCATCAGGCAAGTCCATCTTCAAATGCCTAAACCGAAATAATAAAGGATAAATTATCATGGATTAGCAAGAGGGTGGCAGTAGTCATAAGGATATTCAAAAACCAGAACTTCGGAGTTCTCAAAAGCCAAGTACACACTGTTCCAAAGAAAAACATCTTTTTGTTTCTTATACAACTATATTTCTGAAAAGAAATCATGTGCTTGTTTCTGAACAAAACTCATAAAAATCAACTACTCTCCAAGAATGTAAAGTCCATATTAATAATTTCAGAACTCTTAAAATGAAATCAAGTATTTCGAGTACAACATTACACTCATCACCCACCCCTTCTGTCACACTTCATACCAGACATGATCAGGAAACAGGATTGAGTGGTGAGGTGGGCCAAGAACAAAAGAGCATATTCTTGCAAAAGTTGTGAGGATACACTGTAAATTTCAGAAATATGGTAGGTGGGGGTGCATTGCCCCCCTCAGGCAATAATGTAGCTCCGAGATAATAGAAACAAGAGCAATGCTACAATTACAATCCCTTTACAACCAATAGGGTTACAACCGCCACGTGGCCGGCCTCCATTGGAGGAGAGAGGGGAGAGGTGGGGCCGGGTTGGACCATGTTAGCAGGAGGGAAGAGTAGGTTGTAAGAAGGTTGTAAGTGGTTGGTTGTAAACTTAAGAAAAATGCTAAGCAACCAAATGCTTACAGCTTTTTTACAACCTCTCTGCCACCCCTTACACATGGGTCCCACCGGGTCCCACCTACCCTCTGCGCTATATGGGCTCCACTCGACCACCACCCCCCTCCTCCAATCGAAGTCCGACATGTGGCGGTTGTAAGGAGATTGTAAGCATTTCGTTGTGGGAGCAGATCTGATGTCCTATTTTATTCTGTCCAATTCTCTCCCACTCTCTATTACATGTGGGCCACCATCCACATATATACTCCCATGGTCCACATGTAATAGGGAGGGGAATAGAATTGGACATGATTAAATGAGACAGCAGATCTGCTCCCTTTGGTTGTAGTAGCAAAGCTCCCTTCTTACAACCTACTCTTCTCTCCTGCTAACATGATCCCACCCGGCCCCACCTCTCCCTCTCTCCTCCAATGGAGGCGGCCACGTGGCAGTTGTAACCCTATTGGTTGTAAGGGGATTGTAATTGTAGCATTGCTCTAGAAACAACTTCAAATCCCAAATTCCAACAGAAAGTCCATAAAACAAATGTCAATAAAAAGTTAAGTATAAGTTCGACTGGAGGACTATAACTAGTCTAAGATTGAAAAAAAAAGTTCTGCAAAAAATATATCAAAAATATTTCAGGCAGAAAATCCTGAAAAGATTTAGCAGAAAAGTCGGCATATATCTAATCTACAAGACTATAAACTAAACTCTAGCTAAAAACTCAGCAAAAATAAAATCAACTTAGTTATAACCACACATATTGACCAAAAACTAAAATCCTACACTAAAAGAAATTATGTACAAAATAATAATAATAATAATAATAATAATAATAATAATAATGATGATACCATGAATCCCTCCCAAACCACTAGTGTGGTTGGATCTCGAATCCACGGAAAAACAGAAAAATATTTGCCAAAAAAAGGAAAAAAGGGAAAAACAAAATTACAACAAAGGGAAAAACATGTTTAAAAACTACTCATTAACCTCGGCGGCCCGGGGTCTGGGACTAGGAGGCGGTGCTGGAGAGCCACATGTGTGGGGTTTTGGAGGGATGGAGATAGGAGGAGAGAGAAGAAACTAGGTTAGGTTAGTATTTATAAGATAGGGTCTACTATGGGGTACTAGGTCTTCAGGTAGATAGGCTGTGCCTCACTGAAAGTGAGGCCCACCATTCTTGTTCCTCATGTGCATCTCATGGGCTTTTTAAAACATTAATATTATTATCAATTATAAGAAGATTACTTTGGACTTCAAAAATATCGGTATGTTAATAGGTAGGATAGAGGTGAGCAACGGTTCGGTTCGGTTCAAACCGACCCGAATATGTGAAAACCGAATAAACTGTAATCGTATTTAAACCAAACCATTTTTATAAAACCAAAAAAAAAAAAAAAAAACCGAACTTTAAAGGTTCGGTTTTCAGTCAGTTCGGTTTAGTGGGCCGGTTCTTCACTTTAAAAAAATTAATCAAAGTTGTACCAAAAAATTCTACTAAATTATACATAAATTGTTACACAAAAGAGAGTATTGTCATTAGAAACAAAGCACTGTCATATACATGAATTGATACCAGAATTGTTACCACATTTTTTTACTCCTTTCTTTACAATAATAAATCCCAAATAAGCTACACAAAGCACATCAGAGTACTGTCATATTAGAAACTAAAACACAGTCCTTTCAAGCAGTTACAAAGCATATAAAAGCAAATGATAATCTATCTCGGGATCATATATTTGGCAAACTGCAAACAAGAGACCTTTCAAGCAGTTATGTTCAAATGGCAGCACCAGATTCATATTACTTCAAATTTATATGCCACTCTTCACTTGCGTGACACTGAATATGAAACAAATAATAATTGGAAAACTTACCATTGTTTGGAAAATCTTAATTTGGTTAAATTAATAAATTATATGAGGATGCATATCACATATCACAAGATGTATCCAATAGTCTTCTTGATGTGATTTAATGCATTTTATTTAGAACCTCCTTGCCCTTCTTTTGTCCACTATGATTTACTAACAGCAGCAGTATTCAAAAATATAAAAACTGCGCCATGAATAAAAACAGAGTTGATGGGAGATATTCCATGATGGAGCCAACCCAAAAATTAGGGATGACAGGCTCTGTTGTCATTGTATTTCAATATAATTAAAGCCAATGACCAAAATATGAGCTAAGTGCATATCTGTTCTTATCAGTATATAATCAAACCCAATAAGCGTATGATTTTTAAGAAACTAAATAGATGTTCATATTTTGAATAACTCAGCTGCATTTATAACTTTTTGCTGGGAACAGCAATTGTGTCCCACTTACAATCATATGATAAAACTAGGTTACCAATATGCACAATGCCGAGAACAAAACACTAGCACGAGTTTCTTTACATGGATAATGAAGTGGAAACCCACAGCAGGATCGTTAGTTCCTTCCACTATAACAAAGATTGGTGCCCTTGAACCTCCTACTACCCAAGTGTTCAACTAATACCAACACAATAAATATAAAAAAAAATATGAGAGCACATAATATTCCACATAGCAGGAACGAATCATCGATTGTTAATATAAGCCACTAAACAAAGTTTCATACTCCAAAAATTAAATTTGCACCAATTCTAAAATTAAAAAATTAATAATAACAATAAAAAATTAGAGGTACTTACAGTGAATATAACTAAATCGAATTATCGATGGGAGAGAGATGAGGAAACGAGATCCCTGCAAGAAGAAGGCGGGCTAGTTAATAACAAAACTGAATTTTTTTTGTGTGGAGATTTGAACTTAGAAGGGTTAGGGTTTAGTGTTCTAACCTCGTGCGTCAATCCAAACCCTTCGTAGGTTTAGGTTTAGATCTAGAGAGAGCTCTGAGAGTGAGAGAGGAAGGGATATGGGTAGATTTAGGTTTAGATCTAGAGAGAGCTCTAAGAGTGAGAGACGAAGGGATATGGGTAGATTTAGGTTTAGATCTAGAGAGAGCTCTAAGAGTGAGAGAGGAAGGGATATGGAGAGAGAGAGAGAGAGAGGAGAGAGAGAGAGAGAGAAAGAAGAAGTCTTTTGAAGTCTTCCTTCTCTGAAGTCTGAAGACTAGAGATGTAAAAAATGGAAGAGGAGAGAGAAGAACTTAGGTTTTATTCTATATAGGATGGGAGGGCTACAAATGTAATTGTACAATTCGGTTGTCCGTTCGGGTCGGTAACCGAAATCCAAACACGACCACCGAACCGATAAACCGAATTACTGTATACTCAGAACTGAAATCCGACCCAAAATCTTCAAAACCGAACCGCTCGGGTCGGTTTCAGTTCCAAAACCGAAATCTGCTCACCCCTAGATAGGGGTCATCAATGTTCTAAAATTCGGCTTAGACGGCCGCCGGCAGAACCAAAAATCCCATGTTCGGCATCCATGTGCGCTTGTTCGGGCCTGTTCGGGGCCTAGGCGGGCATGTTCGAGACTGTGCGGCTGTTCGGATTTTGAGATTTTTTTTATATTTTTTGCTTAGTTGTATTGTGGATATGTTGTTTGGATTTTAAGATTGAATTTAGATTTAGAACATTGAAATTTCAAATTTGTAACATGTATTTCAAATTTCATATTTCATATTTCAAATTAAAAAAAATGAATTGTGTAGATTTAGAACATGTTTGGATTTAAAATTTAAAATTTGTATTATAGATTTCAAATTTCAAAAAATCAGTTCGACGCCTAGGCACTAGGTAGCCCTCCGCTGCACCGAATCTGCCTAGCAATAGGGTGTGCATATATCGGTTTATAACCAAAACCGAACTGACCAAAATGGTAATTCGGTCATGTTTTTATTGTCGATTCGGTTTTTCGTTTAGTTATATTCGGTTTATCTGTTGGGATTTCAGATTTGAACCGACCGAATGTTTTCTCATATATCCAACTGCAAAGCTTACTACTAGTAGAGTAGTAACAATTGACGCTATTGTTTGTTTTATGCAGATCTCATGTGCCGTCAATGTCATCACTATTCACGTGTGCATCTAACCATCGATACATCTAGTATCTTATCTGGACAGTTTTTCGCTACCAGACTAGGACCTTCAACTCGTAATGGTTCTAATGATGGTGTAACAAAAACAAACCCCTTGTTCAAGTGTAAAAAATAAAAAGAGGCGGCTTAGTTATATTCCAATTTTATTGGTGCTTCTTGATTTTGCTTACTATTAGAACTAGGTTTTATCTCTCTTAATAGGGTTGGTATTGGTCGGTTTTGAAATCTAATGATTTTGACATAAGCTACACTTATGACTTAATTTTTTAGATACTAATATGTATGTTCGAAGCAAGGTTTGCAGTTTCGGCCAATACAGATACGTGAAATATCCGGCCTACCGGATCGGATTTGTACTAGGCCGATCCGATATTGATACAAATTATCGGTTTCTTCATGCACTTGTTGTTTGAAGAAAGAACAGCCCGGTCGGCCTTTCAGACTAGGTTTTGATGCACTATAATCCTTGTTAAATCACCATGTCCTCTTGGTTGGTCCTTGCTGTTTGATAATGTTTTGATCTTAGCTTGAAGTTAAAGTTCATTGTCGCTTTAATTTGATTACATTTGGTTCTTGTCATCTAGACTTGTCCTTACTATGTGATTATTGCTTTCTTAATGTGGTGTCCATTTAAGGGGAGTGGGCAGTTCAGTTGCAACAAAACAAAAAGGAAAGGTAGTATATTTTTACATGGGAATATACTAACATAGGAATGGAATGGAATGGGATACTCCAAATAACCTTAGAGCGATTTCATACTATGAGCTAGGTCCGTGCCACTGACAACGTCAGTGATGCCAACTTACTCGGAAAGGGGGGTTTTAGTTCAGTGTTCAAAGGATGCCTAGATTGACGGGTCGATTGTGGCAGCGAAAGTGTTAAATTTTGAGGATCAAGGGGTCTTGAAAAGCTTTGATGCATAATGTCGTGCTTTGTGCGTGCTTCGGCATAAGAACCTTGTCAAGGTCATCAGTGCATGTTCTAACCTATACTTCAAGGCTCTGGCCCTTGAGTTCATGCCAAATGGGAACTCCCACACTCGCTACTTGAATCTACATTCAGCTGTAGCAGTATCACCATGTGGCGCCCGCCACCTTCAACGCGGCCATTGCTCGGGCACGGCTCCGACACGGACACGTCCCGACACCAACCGGACACCTCCGTCCCACCATCCCCGCCGCCGCCGCCGCCAGAACCCACAAAGATCCGATCTTTCCTCCGCTCCCCCGGTCCCTCGCCTCCGTCATCGCGGCGGCGGCGACCGCCTCCTCCACCGACGCCGACGACTCCTCCGACGACGACACACAGTAACATGTAACAGTAAAAGAGGTCTGATATCTATATAAATCAAGTTCAAAATCACCTCAATCTCCGCAATTGACTTCCAATCCAGACGAACAATCCGACCTTGCTTTGCTCTGCTCGTGCAGGAGCTGCTGCGTCTCTTCTCTTCTCGCAGAGAGGAGAATGAAATGGAGGGGTTCGATTATTTAGGCTAGGGTTTGCATTCGGGTCGGCATGTTTAACGGGTAGGAGCAAGAACCCGACCCGAACAGATCCAAGCCAAATGTACATCTCCGATATATTGGAAAGAGGTAAAGATACATACTCCTAGTCCGAAGACCTACAAACTCGGTCCAAAGGCCGCACTTTCAGTCCGAAGGTCTACATCTGCACTCTGGCTGCTCTCACATTAATTCTCTCACATAAAATTAAATGTGCTTCTTCCGTTGCTCAAATCTGCAACCTCTGGGTATATTGTGTCGAACGCTCCGACTGGAAATCGATCTCCTGACCACTCGGACGGCAATGCCTCACCACTACCATTAGGCTAGGGTCATTGGCTGAACAATATATATAGAATCTAGGCGGAGCAATACTTGACTAGATGTTTTGACAAAACAGTTTTACATGCGTGATGGACCTTGTTTCACTTTTAGAAGGCTCAAACTTCACAAATTTTTGTTTTACAACTCAACTATGCATAAAACATCCTTAAATGTATATTATGTAAAAAAAAATATTAATAAAATAAAATAGTGGCAAAATATAATAAAAATTCAAAATGTATGAAACGTCTAAACGGCCTAGACGTAGGCGAACCCTCTCCGCTGTTTAGAACCTTGGTTGACGCCGGTCATACAAACTGGAACACTTGTTTATAAGATGTTACTGAACTTTTGAGTATTTCTGTTGTGACCTACTTCAAGTGTTATTAGAAAGAAAGTAAAAAAAAAAAAAAAAGTGTTATTAGAACTCTTGGCAGAGGATTGACCATTTTCTTCATATTGGCATATAGCATGTTTTTCTTCACATTATTCATTCTTATGATATATGAGATTGTTCTGCATTATGTATTGTATTCCTTTTCTTTCTTCAGTTCACTAAAAATCCCCTATTTTAGAAAAACTAATCATAATCGTAAAAGTTTTTGTTCCAAAAATACTCTCATCTATGTTTACTTATTAAAATTGTTCATCTATACTAGATAAGTAGGCTTCACCATGGAAGTTACAATTTTTAAAATTAAAATTAAAATTAAAATTAAAATTAAAAAATTGGCTAATTAATTTTTGGTTCAAATTTGCTATGTCTACTGCCACATTAGATGTCATGTTAGCTGTCACATAAGGAGGACACTTTCGAGGGTACTTTGGAGGGACATTTTGAAGGTACTGTAGAAAATAATAGTTGGGATGATTTTATTGATGGACTACTTCACTACTTATAGGGAGTCTAGCTCCTCTACATACTACAAATTCCGATGTGGGACTAAAAGTCCCTTATTGATTCTCAACACTCCCCCTCAAGATGGGCGATAGATATTAATCATCCCCATCTTGTTACATAGCTTTGACAGACTCAATGAACTAAGACCCTTAGTCAGACAGTCTGCCACTTGTTCTTCTGAGCGAACGTAGTCAATCTTCAGTATCCCTTGTTCCAGCTTTTCCTTGATGAAGTCGATCGATCTCGATGTGCTTCGTTCTGTCGTGCTGAACCGGATTGTTCGCTATACTTATCGCAACTTGACTATCGCTCCGAAGGTGCAATGGTGTCCCCTTGTCTAGCTTCAACTCTGTCAGCAGCGCCTTTATCCATAGCAATTCTGATACTCCTAGAGCCATTGCTCTGTATTCTGCTTCAGCTGTCGACCGTGCTACCACTGACTGTTTCTTGCTTCTCCATGAAACCAGGTTTCCTCCTACAAAACAGTACCCTGTGGTAGACCTTCTGTCGTCTATGCAGCTTGCCAGTCTGCATCGCAGTATCCTCAACATCTGTGCATCCATTCTTCCTGAACCACAGTCCTTTTCCCGGCGTCCCTTTCAGATATCTTAGGATCTGAAATACTGCATCCATATGACCCGTTCTTGGATCATGCATATAGCGGCTTACAACATTTACTGCAAATGAGATATCAGGGCGAGTATGCCCTAGATAAATCAGTCTGCCTACTAGCCTTTGATACCTTTCGCGATCAACAGGCTCTCTTGCTTCTGCTCCCATCTTGCACTTCTGGTCAATTGGAGTGACTGTTGCTCGGCATCCCAGCATTCCTGTCTCCTTCAGCATCTAGTGCATATTTCCTTTGTGAGAGAACAATTCCTTGTTCACCATTACACACCTCGATACCCAAAAAGTATCTCATCTCTCCCAGGTCCTTCACCTCAAACTCTTTGGCGAGTTTCGTCTTCAGCTTAGTGATCTCATCAGCATCATCACCTGTGATTACTATATCATCCACATATACAGCAAGTATAGTTATGTGGCCTCTTGCATGCTGGAGGAAGACTGTGTGATCTGTATTTGTTGATGGTACCCCATGCCAGTGACAGCCTTTCTGAATCTGTCAAACCAGGCTCGAGGAGATTGTTTCGCCCGTACAGCACTTCTTGTTTGCACACTTTTCCATGTGACGTTCCTTCACCTGAATCTGACACAGAGTAGCACCCCGGAGGAGTCTCCATGTAAACTTTTCTTGTAGGTCTCCATGAAGAAATGCGTTCTTTACGTCTAACTGGTGTAGCTTCCACCCATAGTTTGCTGCAATGGAGACCAGCGTTCTTACGGTACTCATCTTCGCTACTGGGGCAAAAGTCTCATCATAGTCGATGCCATATGTCTGGGTATAGCCTTTTGCAACCAGTCTCGTCTTGTACCGCTCAACTTTTCTTCTGGTGTTTTCTTCACTGTGTACACCCATTTGCATCCCACAGCTTTCTTTCCTTCAGGTAATGGTACCAGCTCCCATGTCTTATTTTTCTCTAGTGTCCCAAGTTCTTCCATCATTGCAGCTTTCCATCTTGGGTCCTTCTTTGCTTCCTGCCAATTCTTAGGTAAAGAAGTGGAGTCTAACGAAGTGAGGAAGGCTTGATAAGTCGGAGAGATATTAGAATAAGACAAGTAGTTGGCGATATCATGTTCATAATCTTGAAAACGAATAGGAGCCTTTCCCGCATTAATGCGAGAAGACCTCCTTAAGGGAGCAATGGTGGTGGAGAAAGCATACCATCTGAGTCGGAGAGACCCGGTACCGAATCCGAGTGATCCGGTACGGGAGTAACATCTTCAGGAGTTGGGGCAGGAGTAGACGAGGGACTTGGCACATTTGGCACAGGGCACGGCACAGTACTGGATGTCTGCTGTCTTCTTCTGTAAACTTGGAGCTCCTTTTCCTTGTCTGCTTCTCCCCCTGCGTAATGTACGTATTGTCTTCTTCATCCTCCGTATCAGTATCAGTGATGTTGTCCCCCTTTCTGCCAGTTTGTCACGACATGACAAGGTACCGACCCGACAACGACGTTTGGGCATACTACCTCCCCCTCACGTCTAACACCCTGTGTGAGGCGTGTTCCCAAACGCAGAACCTTCGTCCGAACCATAATAAGGTTCCAGCTCTCTGAATGTAACGTCCATGCTTACAAACAGCTTCCGTTCAACCGGCTCCAGCATACGTAACCCTTCTGTGTCCCGGTGTACCCAACAAAGACACACTTAAGTGCTCGAGGATCCTTATCAACACCAGGCCTGTTATCGTGGACGAAGCATACGCAACCAAATACTTTTCGGAGGAACGGTGTTCGCAGTTGTCCCCGTGAGCATTTCCAAAGGGGTCTTCCAGTCCAGTAATTGAGAGGGTATCCTGTTGATGAGATAAGAGGCTGTCAAGACAGCCTGCCCCCACAAAAATTTAGGGACATTCATAGCCAGCATCATTGTCCGAGCCACCTCCAGCAGGTGCCTATTCTTTCGCTCGGCAACACCATTTTGAGCCGGTGTATAAGCACAAGAGGTTTGATGCAGTATACCATGAGAGGATAAATACGCAGCAAACCTCTTATGGGTATATTCCGTCCCATTATCCGACCGGAAACACTTAACACGAGCATTATACTGTGTCCGCACCCGTTGATGGAAGCTTTGAAATGCCTCGAAAACATCACTTTTATTCTTCAGCAGGTAGACCCACGTTACGCGGGGGGCACAGGTCAGGGGGGGGGCTGCTCAGGGGGGGGGGGGAAGGGGGGTCGGGGGCTGCTCGGGGGGGGGGGGGGGGGGGGGGGGGGGGAGGGGGTCGGGGGGGCTGCTCCGGGAGGGGGGCTAAATTTTTTTTTTTTTTTTTTTGTGGAGAGAGAGAGAGAGTTATGGCTCTGATACCATGTAGAAAATAATAGTTGGGATGATTTTAGATGGACTACTTCACTACTTATAGGGAGTCTAGCTCATCTACATACTACAAATTCCGATGTGGGACTAAAAGTCCCTTATTGATTCTCAACAGGTACGAATAACATTACTCATACTAATATATAAGAAAAGTAGACTTCAGTTGAAAAAATTTCCCCCAAAAAATACCCTCATGTATGTTTACTTATTAAAGTTGTTTAGTAAATTTAATATAGATAGATAATGTAATTACCTATGGAAGAAGGCAAAAAACTATATTTTTTTTCTTCAAGTATTTTAAAATACGTGCCTTGCACGTTAGTGAAAGTAAATAGAAAGCATAGACAAGAAGACAGTAACATAAAGCATAGATATGCATAGAATTGTTATTTTCAAAATATCACAACAATATACACATTTTAATTCATAAGATAGAGAATATTGAATAATTGCACAAGTCTTATTCGGATTTGGACCCAAACCGAATAAAGAAATTTAGTATTTTTCAAAACCAAATTTTAGTATCTGAAATGAGCATACAAGGAAACTAATGTTGCCCTTGCCATACACTAGTGTTGCCCATGTCATAAATCTCATCAAACCCTGTAGACAATCAAGGATACATAGATCAGCTACACAATGTTGAATCTGAATTATTACTTTTCCAGTATCCTACTCAAAACAACCACCAAAGAGCTGCAGATATTGGTAAACTTGTGATCAAAGCAAGTTACAAAAAACAAGATCAGTATAGAGTTACAACATATAGCTCTGGATATTTCTCATCACACTCTGCTAAACTTTAGTATCATCTAAGCAAGACAGCCAGTCTTTTACTAATGACAGAAGCTGATACTTTTACATAATTTACAGCAATGAGTGTCTGACCGAATGCATTTGGTAGAACTTCGATAATATCTATCATGTAAGAGCTTTTACCTCTGCCAAACATATTTTGGCCTCCCTGATGTAATTTACAATCTTTGTCGTCGTAATTTTAACGGAGATCGTGTTACGAGTGAACAGCAAATAAAGTATCAGCAGCAATCTTCGAAGAACTCTTGAATGAACTGTAAGCCGTGAAACCATGAAGCCAGAGGATGGTGGTTCTTACACTTTGTCTCAGGAAAACACGGCAGGAGAATGATCCTTACATCGGGTAGCTGTCATGTGGTTTACCATCAAACTCCTGGGAGTTGGAAGTTGGATTCGTACCGTAGGTCATTTGGATGACATTGTTGATCTCGGCGTCCCATGGATTTGGTATCTGTATATATCAGAAACAAAGCCAACAACAATGTCAGTTTGAAGACTAATATCTTGGGATGAAGACATAAACTAATTGCAGATATATTGAAAGCTCCCTGAAGCCTACAACTAAGTTCAATATATATATATATATATTTTTTTTTTTTTTTTTATTATATATATATATATATATATTTATTTATATTTTGAATATATATATATATATATAGATATATATATATATATATATATATATATATATTTGAACTTTAGATTTCGGATTTTAAATTTAAATTTTGATAAGATTAAAGTTGTGAAAGACATGGTACACAAATTATTAAATTTAGAAAGTTAGGTTTTGGTAAAATTGAGTTTGAATAAATATTGTTGATGTGTAATTCAGAATTTTCTTATCTTTAAATAAAATCATGTTTATATGTAAATTTAAAATTAGCATAACTTAAATGACATGACACGATACAACATCACTTAAATAACATGGCACATTATATTTTTCCATTACCAATTGAAGTTAGGACAATTAATAATACAGTTCGTACTATTTCCATATATCTGTAACAAAGTTTTAGGTGCTTCTATAATTGGTTAGCTCGCAAGGCTCCAGTGGCATGGTATTGTAAAATTGCCAAGTACCTTCAATTTTATAGTTATTTTGCTTCTAATCCGAAGTCGAGTTTGTTTATGAAAAAGCAAGGGGACTTATATGTTATTGTTTTACTTTGTGTCGATGAAATGATCGATACCGGTAACGATTATAGAGAGGTCGCAAAGCTTCAGGTGGAAGTCTCTATTCAGTTTGAGATGAAAGACATGGGTGAATAACATCATTTCCTTGGCTTAGAGGTGGAGAAAGTAGAAGGTGGACTATTTGTTTCTCAAAGAGGGAAAGCCGAGAAAATTGTTGGGAGATTTGGCGTAAATAAGACCAAGTAGTGTTCCACTCCACTTGATGCTATATACTGACTTCGACGTTAAGAAGGATTTCCGATCCACAACTGTATCGTGCACTCATTGTTAGCCTTATATATTTGACTAGACAAGGTCGGATATTTATTTTTCTGTTGGATTGTTAGAGTAAATGTCGAAACCTCGGAACCCTCACTTGAAAGCAGCCAAACGAATTTTGAAGTATGTAAATTCGACCCATTATTTGGGGTTGCTCTACAAAGAGGGTGCAGATTTCTCTTACATGGTTATTCTGATGCAGACGTGGGAGGTGCTTTGGAGTTGGAGGATCGGAGATCCACTTATGGTTATGTATTTTTGTGTGGTACGACTGATGTTTCTTAGTGTAACAAGAAGCAAGATTCGATGTCTCTTTCCATTATCAAAACATAGTACAAGACTTCTTTCCTTGCAGCACAATAATGCATTTGGTTAAATGGTTGGTTGAGGATGTTCATGTTGCAATTGACAAACCAACCACTATTCGCGATGACAAACCAATTGCCTTGAAGTTAGCTACAAATCCAATTTGTCACACGATGACTAACCACATTGAAATCGAGTATCACTTTATTCGAGAGAAGGTTCTTGAAGGGACATTGAAGTTTTGGAGGTGCAGAGCAAAGGACAAAGTTGCATATATTTTCACAAAATTGCCTTCCAAGGGACAATTCCCGCTTCTTCAATCGTTGCTTGGAGTTGTTTCCTAAAATGCACTTTAAGGAGGGACTGTCAAAATTAAAGTGCATTTTTAACAAGAATAAACTTAGTAATGCATTTTATTATGTTGCATTCATGCATAAGTTACATGTCCTCGAGAGTCATGAGTTATGCAACTCAAGGGTCATGTTTCAAAGTATAAATGTCATGTAGTGGTAGTCTATTATAGATTTTTGTACATTGTCATTTCATTACAAGTTGAATAAACACAACTTTTCGACTTCAATTTCTACTCCAACCAAACCTTTTTTGTTCTTCACATATCAAGTTGGTTCGTGGGCTAGTGTGCATTTCACACTACTTCAGAAAGCGGGAACTTTCTCCACAATACCATGTATCGTAAGACACATTAGCCATTGCAACTTTCTCCACAATATCATGTATCGTAAGACACAGTATCCAGTGACAAATGCACAAAATTGATATAACACATGTATAAATTGGACAAAATGAGCAACAATAAAGAGTATCATCGAGTATTTAAGTGGCAATCATTATAAAGTCAACAAAGAAAAGTAAACCTAAAATAACACAAGTTAGACGACCATCATAAGTTCTTAGCATATATAAATGTATCCATTCAATACTATAATGTCCATACTAGAAGAAGTGGTCAGCAGAACACCCAAAGGAAAAGAAAAAAAATTAAAAACAAAGGAGAACAAGAAAGCTCACCAAATATAAAAAAGAAGAAAATATACAAAACATTGAGAAAAAACACAAAAATGTATTGTATCGCTGTCAGACAATACAAAACATGACATGACCTATATGTACGAATTTTCCATCCAAGATACCTGTTCAATACGTGTCAGAAACTCGTATCCTCCACTGTGTATCGTGTATTGTACGAGATTGACAACAGAGTAGTGGCGGAGGTGATGGTGGGTGGTGGTGGATTTGATGGCGTTGATGGTACGGAGGTGTGTGGAGGTGATAAATGGTGGTCAAGGTAATGGTGGTGGATTGATGGCGTTGATGGTACCGGAGGTGTGTGGAGGTGATAAATGGTGGTCAAGGTAATGGTGGGGGTGGTAGCTTAGGTGAAGGCGGTTGGTGGAGGTGACCGCAGAGTGGACAGTAGTGAAGGTGATGGTGACACGTGTTGTGAAGGAGAAAATAATGGGTAGTAATAGAGTTGATGATGTAAGGTGGTGATGAGTGGTGGAAATGACGATAATTGGGGTGGTCGGAGTGACAGTGGGGTTGATGCGAGAGATGGTAGAGTTGAGGATAAAATTATTGCATACTTACTATTCAACTAATTAGATATATGTTGTTGATATATATATTAGTGTTATTGGGCTTTAGTCCCACATTGGCTAGAATGATAGGAGAGGAGGTTAGCCTCTCCTATATATATGTTGTTATTCCATTCACAATAAAATTACTTCAAGTCTCAACATGGTATCAGAGCCTAAAATTGCTTAGAATACCGTTAGAGACCCTCCTCCACACAAACCCTCCCCTTCTACGCCGCCGCTGCCGCCGCTGCCACTGCAGCTGCTGCGCCCGCTGCCGCTGCAGCTGCTGCCGCGCCGCCGCGGCTGTGCAGCTGCCGCGCCGCCGCCGCCGCCGCTGCCGCGCTGCTGCGTTGCTGTGCCGCTGTTGCGGCTGCAACTGCTGCTGCTGCCCGTGGTTGCCTTCGAGCACACCACTTTTAGGGCACCTACGCTGTAGGTCAGCCTGAAAGTTGCTGTACCGTTTTACGGCTGCAGGATTCATTGTACCGCTATTGGGGTACAAGATTCACGTCGTTGCTGTACCGTTTTTACGGCTGCAGGATTCATTGTACCGCTATTGCGGGTACAAGATTCACGCTCGTTCTTGAGATCAATCTCAAGGAGATGCCTATAATCCCTAGATCCGATGAAATCAGACATATTCGGATTTAGGAGAGGACGGCAAGGACGAGCGTGAGTCGTGGAGCAAGTGTGAAGTGATCGAAGAAGCATCGATGGAGGAGATTCTCAAGAAGCTGGATGCTGACGATGTGGCGACATTGCTGAAGTTGATAAAGGTGTCGGCTGGTGAAAGCACGACACGAGCACCGCCAAAGTTGGAGAGCTACCCTCCATCGATCTGAAGTTGGATGGACCAGCCACCTATTTGAGTTGGTCACGACGGGTGAGAAGAACCCTTGCAGGTAAGAACCTGGAGGGATTCTTGACAGGCGAGAAGACAGAGCCGGAAGAGGGCTCGACAGGACGCGACGAGTGGAAATCCACTCATATGGTGATTTATATCTGGCTTCTAACTCCTTAGTCCAGTCTATTGCTTCCACAGTAGATGGCATTGAGATGGTGAAAGACGTATGGGAGAAATTGAGAAGAACCTATGATGGCATAGGTAACAATCTACGGATCTTCCAGATAAAAGGGGAGATCGACGACACCATACAAGGCGAGAAGACGGTGCAGGAGTACGCTACGGAGTTGGAACGTCTCTGGCTGGATTATGATCACCATTCCAAACGGGCAAGCTGCGGGGACCCAAAGTGCAAGGAGAGACAGGTGTGTCTGCAGGAGAGGACGATGAAATCCTTAAGGGACTGACTGCAGCATTCACACAGAGGACAGCCTTACTCCTCGCCCAGCCAGCGATCCCTAGTCTCGAGGAGGCTATCTCAGCCATGATTCAGGAGGAGACGCGGATCAGATTACAGACAGAGACAGGCGCATCATCGACAGGTGCTTTACCCGAAGTGAAGTCAGCACTAGCAGCTACCGGTTCGGGGGATACAGGATCCAAGGGAGAGCTCTGGCAACAGAATCGGCAGTGCTACAACTGTGGGGAGATGGGCCACCATCGATATGCTTGTACCAAACCACCTAAGGAGGGAGACTCAGGTGGTGGACGTGGACGAGGATATGCTGGACGTGGACGTGGTCGAGGAGGCCGACGAGGCGGTCGAGGAGGCTATCGGGCAAACCTGCTGGTGGCAGATGGGAATGGAGGAGCTGGCGGCGCCTTTACTGAGGAGGATCAGGCGCTATGGACCTGCTGGAGAGAAAGCAAAAAGCGTCAATCGAAGGAGACAGGAGGAGCGTAGCAGAGGAGGCATCCACTCCATTCTTCAGAGGCAACGCCGCTATGTATGCCCATCCATCAGAAGGTACTGACGAGTCTCACGCTCTTGCATCTATGTCTTCCCTTAAAATGTCAGACTGGATTATCGACTCAGGAGCATCTCGACATGTGACCGGAAATGCTAGTAAGTTTCCTCGTACACTCACCTAGCATCGACAGACACCATTCAGACTGCGGATGGTACTTTCCAACCAGTGGTCGGTAAGGGTACTGTTAATTGTACGGGTTCAGTAAGGTTATCCAATGTTTTGCATGCTCCATCCTTCCCAGTCAGTCTCTTGTCTATTAGTTCTATAATTCTCCAACTAAAATGTATTGTTTCTTTTGATATTCCTAAGGTGATCTTCCAGGAGAAAGGGACGGGACGAAGACTTGGGACTGGCACTTGGCATGATGGACTGTGGTACCTAGATCAAGACGGACTGGACTCAGCATTGGTGTCTATGGCAGAGAAGGCTGGAATGGAGGAACTGCAGCAGAAGACTGAAGACACTTTGATACTTCATCATAGGAGGATGGGGCATTCTTCCTTTGATACTCTAAATAAGTTGTATCCAGATATGTATGCAAAATCAAATAAAAGAAAATTAGTATGTGATGCATGTGAGTTAGGAAAACTTACTAGGAGTTCATATGTTGGAAATGGTCATAAGAGTTCTTCAGTCTTTGAGGTAGTTCATTCTGATGTTTGGGGCCCATGTGCTACTAACACTATGAATGGGTATAAGTATTTTGTTTCGTTTATCGATTGTGCATCTCGTGTCACCTGGCTGTATTTGATGAAGAACAAAAGTGATGTATTTGCTTGTTTTCGGGACTTTCATAAATATGTCCAGACTCAGTATAATGCAGTGGTGAAGATACTGAGATCTGACAATGGGACGGAGTATACCAATAGGACACTTGCAGAGTACTTGTCAGCACATGGAATACAGCATCAGACCTCTTGTGCATATACACCAGCACAAAATGGAGTAGCAGAAAGGAAGAACCGACATCTTCTGGAGACCGCAAGAAGTATGATGATCGACATGAATGTCCCACAACACCTATGGGGATATGCGGTGTTGACAGCAGCTCAACTTATAAACAGGATGCCTTCAAAAGTCCTGGGATGGAAGTCTCCATGTGAAGTATTACAAGGTAATAATAGTGGAATACTTCCACTAAAGGTGTTTGGATGTGTGTTTTGTGAAGGACAACAGACCATTCGTTGGAAAACTTGACCCTAGAGCAGTCAAGTGCATCTTCGTGGGCTACTCAGCAACTCAGAAGGGGTATGTATGCTGGAGTCCAGTAGAGAAGAAGAAATTTGTTAGTATGGACGTCCACTTCCGGGAACATGAGCCATATTACCGCCAGGATGGAACTTCGTATAACACGCCTCATACTACAAGTATAAGGCGAGGGGGAGATAGAGAACTTGGAGAACCTGGTGGTAACCGATTTAGAAGTTTGGCATAGAGACACGGTTGAGGAGGAACATGAAGGTGAAGCGGAACAGAGGGAGGAGACGAGAAGTGTTACACCTACGGCTCAGGGGGAGTTACTGACCTACAACAGGAGAAACAACAAGCAGACTACAGGACCAGTACCTACAGTGTCAGTGCCAAGTCCCTTGCCTGCGCCTGTCCCAACTCCTGAGACACCTATACCACCATCCTCCTCATCTACACCACCATCCTCCTCATCTACACCACCACCCTCCTCAGGTGATATCGTTCCTCCCATACCACTACCTACACGAAGGACTACTCGCAGCAATGCGGGAAATCCTCCGGACAGATATGGTTGGGATCTTGCTAAGTTTGTTTCTTATGATCATATATCTTCTTCTCATGGAGCATTTATAGCATCTTTGGATAGTATTACTGTACCTAACAATTGGCAGGTTGCCAAGAACGATCCAAAGTGGAAAGCGGCAATGCACGAGGAGTTGGGAGCTCTTGAGAAGAACCACACTTGGGAGCTGGTGAGACTGCCAGAAGGGAAAAGAGCAGTTGGATGTAAATGGGTTTTTACTGTGAAACAGAACCCAGATGGACAGGTTGAGCGCTATAAAGCTCGACTGGTGGCAAAAGGATACAGTCAGACGTACGGCATCGACTATGACGAGACCTTTGCACCAGTGGCAAAGATGAGCACTGTCAGGACCTTGATCTCCCTGGCAGCCAATGGAGGGTGGAAGCTACACCAACTGGATGTGAAGAATGCATTTCTTCATGGAGATCTAGTAGAGGAGGTGTACATGGAGATACCACCAGGATTCGGCACAAAACAGACAGAAGGCAAGGTCTGCAGACTGAAGAAGTCTCTCTATGGACTGAAGCAGTCTCCTCGGGCATGGTTTGACAGGTTCAGGAGAGCAATGATAGGGATGGGATATCAGCAGATCAATGCTGATCACACTGTCTTCTTCAGACGGAGTGGAGGCCATATCATCATGCTTGCAGTATATGTAGATGATATGATTATCACAGGCAATGATGAGCAGGAGATCGCCCAACTCAAAGTAAAACTTGGCAAGGAGTTCGAGGTGAAAGATCTTGGCCCCCTTCGATACTTCCTTGGGATTGAGATTGCTCGAGATAATGAGGGAATCGTTCTTTCTCAAAGGAAGTACGCACTGGACCTGCTTACGGAAACAGGGATGATGGGATGTAAACCAGCTACGACACCGATAGACCAGAAGTTTAAACTGGATGCTGAAGCTGGAGAACCAGTTGACCGGGATAGATATCAGAGATTGGTGGGCAAGTTAATCTACTTAAGCCACACTCGACCTGATATCAGCTTTGCGGTAAGTGTAGTAAGCCGCTACATGCATGACCCCCGGAAGGGTCACATGGACGCAGTGTACCAGATTCTGAGGTACTTGAAGGGAGCCCCCGGGAAGGGACTGATCTTTAGAAGAAATAATCATGTAGGCATTGAGGGCTATTGTGATTCTGACTGGGCTAGCTGTGCTGACGACAGGAGATCCACATCGGGATACTGCATATTTGTAGGAGGCAACTTGGTCTCTTGGAGGAGTAAGAAGCAGTCAGTAGTGGCCAGATCAACAGCTGAAGCAGAGTATAGAGCGATGGCCTTGGGAGTCACAGAACTATTGTGGTTGAAGAATATGCTGACGGAGCTAAAGCTGGACCAGGGAGCAAAGATGAAGCTATGGTGTGACAACCAGTCAGCTATTAATATTGCCAACAATCCAGTACAGCATGACAGGACCAAACATATTGAGATTGACAGATTCTTCATCAAAGAGAAACTGGATAAAGGAGAACTAGAGCTGGGCTATGTTCCAACCAAAGATCAGGTAGCAGACGGACTGACAAAGGGGCTTAGTTCTATCAACATGATGAGAGGATGTGACAAGATGGGCTTAGTGAATATCTTTCGCCCATCTTGAGGGGGAGTGTTGTTGATATATATATAGTGTTATTGGGCTTTAGTCCCACATTGGCTAGAATGATAGGAGAGGAGGTTAGCCTCTCCTATATATATGTTGTTATTCCATTCACAATAAAATTACTTCAAGTCTCAACAATATAATTAGTCATTAACTAATAAGGAGTGGGGCAGTTAAATGTCATAGACATCGAGATGGCATTAGTTTAGTGAAATTTTGTCCTCATTTTCTACAATTTAGGTCGTGCAGTAGGGGTTTCAAAAAGAAGTCACTAGTTATCCCATTTTAAGTCATGTCTCACATGGACAATATGGCAAAAGCAATATAAATATCCCCCTCTTCATTTTCCCTTTAACTTTCTTCTTCTTGATCCGCTTGTTAATACTAATGCATTACCCACCAACGACTAAACTCAACCCCTTTCCACCTACCGTTCTTTTAGATGTCTGCTACTTGTAAGTTGTAAGTAAAGCCTCTACCACTACCACCAACTCCTCATTCTCCCCCTCCTATCCCTTCCTCGTCCTCCTCATCCCCCTCCCTCTACCACCCTTTCTCATCAACCCCACCACCAATGGATGCGGTCAAATATTGTTGATCAACCAAAATTGGAACACTAAATGTTAGAGCATCTCCAACCCTATTGTGAGTTTGGAAAAAAATGGTTGCCACATAGGAATGACAAGCATTTTTTTCAAAAGTACTTCTCCAATGCAGATGTGAAATAAAGTGTGAAGTTGACATGGCAAGGAGAATGTGAAGTTGGTTGTCTAGATCTAGACAATGCACTTCACAATGACTTTATGTCTACATCATCAATTATGAATAAAAATATATATATAAAAAGAAGAAGTGAAAAAGTTGTCTTGGAAGTTGAAAAAAAGTAATTTTATTGTCTTCTTAAACTTTTGCATTGGAGAACATATTTTTATTTCATTGTCTTGTGTGAATGTCATCTTGCCACATAGGAAAGACATTGTCTTATGTCTCATGCCACATAGGATTTACAACACAAAACAAGACAATAGGGTTGGAGATGCTCTTAGTAATGGCATTTTCTTGGGCCCTACTTGACAGTTCCGCTAGTGGTGACCGGGGCAGGGGAGGGGGGGGGGGGGGGGGGGGGGGGGGGGGCTAGTGGAGTTAAGTAGAGAAGTTTCGAGGAAGTAAGATGCACAAGAAGGGGAGGAATGAGAAGGAAGAAAGTAGCCAATGGTAGATGGGGAAGAAGGAAGAAAAGGTGAAGAACTATAATCTGATAATCTAATCAGAGGTGGCTGCAAGAGAGGATGCTCACTGATGGACGAGAATTTCGATAGTAGGAATAAGGGAAGGAGAAGAAGGGTAAAAAATAGTTATTGGATAGTCAGGTGATTGATTTGGTAGGTTGTTAAAGAAATAAGCCGAGTCAAGCAACACTCTATTATTTGAAGACAATTCATCACATCAACTTTGAGGGTTTACAAGAGACCTTCCTCCAAAGATATATAGACCTCAACCCAAGTCGTGCTAGGACAAGGGAATGGAGAGGGGAGAGAGTTTCTGCATCATATTCCTGAAAATGAAATGTCTTCTTTTCTAGATTTCAAGATATATACATAAGCATCCACACATAACTTAAGCCAAAGGACATCTCGAAATCAGGAGACCTTTGGATGCTAGATATTCACGAATCTTTAGTTGATGTTTTCTTGTCGGATGCCAGGACCTATCTCTTGAATTAATCCAAAAGAGCTACAGAAGTTTCTGATTGAAAAGGCACAATTTCAAGTATAACAAGTCGACTGCTGAAATATGGCTGGGATCTGCTTGACCCCTCCTCTCTTAAAACAAAATAGAAACAGTCGACTGGGATCCTGAGACAGGGCAGAATATATAGCAGACAACTGTAAAATCAACTGGTTTAGACATTTTAAATTTAAATGGTAAAATTATTCTTACTGTGCTCAGTCAACAATGCCCATCAAATACCCATCATATGACATTCACTCTAGCCTTGAATTATCCTATCATTTTCTTTAGCACATGAAAGTTACGTGACTTACATCTGTTCTTCTCTTAACACCTGATATGAAACTAAGCTTTAAGTGCTACCCATTTGTATGACTTCTAAAAAACAAGTGAATGGGGGGTAGTATTCAATCCTCCTACTTCTTGCTAAGTAGCAAACGATGTAACCAATGGAGCTAAGACCTCTGTTTATAGTCTACTCATGTGCTATGATATCACTTGTTACCCTTAGAATTGAGAGAGAGAGAGGAATTTAGGTTCTTCTTTGTCGTCATGTGACGACTTAAGTTGGGACTACCTAATGGTTAAATGATTAAAGAATTTTTTTATAGAGAACGCTAATGGGGTTTCTTGATATTTACATAAAATTATTATATTTCTGACTCACACTTGTACTTGAATGTCGTTTACATGACATATACTATAAGGGTTAATGTGTAGAAAATAATGGTTAGATGATTTTATTGATGGACTACCTCACTATATATAGGGAGTCTAGCTCCTCTACAAACTACATATTCCGATGTGGGACTAAAAGTCCCTTATTGATTCTCAACACCCCCTCAAGATGGGCGATAGATATTGATCATTCCCATCTTGTTACATAGCTTCGACAGACTTAATGAACTAAGACCCTTAGTCAGACAGTCTGCAACTTGTTCTTCTGAGCGAACATGGTCAATCTTCAGTATCCCTTGTTCCAGCTTCTCCTTGATGAAGAATCGATCAATCTCGATGTGCTTCGTTCTGTCGTGCTGGACTGGATTGTTAGCTATACTTATTGCAGCTTGACTATCGCTCAGAAGACGCAATGGTGCTCCCTTATCCAGCTTCAACTCTGTCAGCAATGCTTTCACCCATAGCAACTCTGACACTCCCAGAGCCATTGCTCTGTATTCTGCTTCAGCTGTCGTGCTACCACAGACTGTTTCTTGCTTCTCCATGAGACCAGATTTCCTCCTACAAAACACAGTATCCCGTGGTAGACCTTCTGTCGTCTATGCAGCTCGCCCAGTCTGCATCACAGTATCCCTCAACTTCTATGCGTCCATTCTTCTTGAACCATAGCCCCTTTCCCGGCGTTCCTTTCAGATACCTCAAGATCTGAAATACTGCTTCCATATGACCCTTTCTTGGATCATGCATGTAGCGACTACTACACTCACCGCAAATGAGATATCAGGGCGAGTGTGTCCCAGATAAATCAATCTCCCTACAAGTCGTTGATATCTTTCACGATCAACGGGCTCTCCTGCTTCTGCTCCCAACTTGCACTTCTGGTCAATTGGAGTGACCGCTGCTTTGCATCCCAGCATCCCTGTCTCCTTTAGCAGATCTAGTGTGTATTTTCTCTGTGAGAGAACAATTCCTTGTTCGCCTTCACACACCTCGATACCTAGAAAGTACCTCATCGCTCCTAAATCTTTCACTTCAAACTCCTTCGCGAGTTTTGACTTCAGTTTAGTGATCTCGACTTCATCATCACCTGTGATCACTATCATCCACATACAGCAAGTATAGTGATGTGGCCTCTTGCATGCTGAAGGAAGACCGTATGATCTGCATTTGTTTGACGGTATCCCATGCCTGTAACAGCCTTTCTGAATCTGTCAAACCAGGCTCGAGGGGATTGCTTGAGCCCGTATAGTGACTTCTTCAGTTTACATACCTTTCCTTGCGACGTCCCTCCGTTTGATTCCGTAGCATAGCACCCAGGCGGGAGCTCCATGTATTTCTTCTTGCAGGTCCCCATGAAGAAAGGCATTCTTCACATCCAACTGGTACAGCTTCCACCCATAGTTCGCTGCAATGGAGACCAGGTTCTTACGGTGCTCATTTTTGCTACTGGGGCAAAAGTTTCATCATAGTCTATTCCATATGACTGTGTGAATCCTTTTGCAACCAACCTCGCCTTGTACCGCTCTACTTTTCCTTCTGGCGTCTCTTTCACTGCGTACACCCATTTGCATCCCACAGCTTTCTTCCCTTTGGGTAATGGAACCAGCTCCCATGTCTTATTTTTCTCCAGTGCTCCAAGTTCTTCCATCATTGCAGCTTTCCACCTTGGATCTTTCTTTGCTTCCTGCCAACACTTGGGCAACGAAGTAGAGTCTAACGATGCAATGAAGGCTCGATAATTCGAAGAAATGTTAGAATAAGACAAGAAGTTGGCAATGTCATGTTCGTAATCATCAAAACGAGCAGGAGCCTTACCCGCATTGATGCGAGAAGATCTCCTTAAGGGAGCAATAGGTGGTGGAAGATCGTACCATCCGAGTCGGAGAGATCCGCATCAGAATCCGAGTGATTCAGTGCGGGGGCAACATCTTCAGGAGTTGGAGCAGGAGTAGACAAGGGACTTGGTACAGTAGGCACAGGGCATGGCATAGGCACAGTACTGGACTTCTGTTGTCTTCTTTTGTAGACTTGGAGTTCCTTTCCCTTGTCTGCTGCTCCCCCTGCGTAACATATGGATCTTCTTCTTCAGTTTCTGTATCTGAGTCACTGTGCTCTCCCCCTTTCGTCCAGTTTTCTACAACCGGACACGGAACCGATCCGACGACCACATTGGGTGTATTATCTCCCCCTCACATCGAACACCATCTGTGTTAGGTGTGTCACCAAATGCGGAACCTTCATCCGAACCATAGTATGGTTCGAGTTCTGAAAGTAACGTCCATGCTGACAAACATCTTCCGCTCGACTGGACTCCAACAGGCATAACCCTTCTGAGTCGCCGTGTAACCGACAAAGACACATTTAACTGCCCGAGGATCCAGTTTGCCAACGCCTGGCCGATTATCCTGGACAAAGCATACACATCCAAAAACTTTTGGTGGAACAGTGTATGTATTGGCTCCAGTAAGCATCTCCAATGGTGTCTTCCAGTCCAATACCTGAGATGGCATTCTGTTGATGAGATAAGAGGCCGTCAATATAGCCTGCCCCCATAAGTGCTTCGGGACATTCATAGCCAGCATCATCGTCCGTGCAACTTCCAGCAAGTGTCTGTTCTTTCGTTCTGCCACACCATTTTGAGCCGGAGTATAAGCACATGAAGTTTGATGAAGTATTCCATGAGTTGAAAAATACTCAGCAACCCGCTTATTCGTATACTCCGTCCCATTGTCGGATCGGAAACACTTAATTTTAGCGCCATATTGTGTTTCCACTCGTCGATGAAAGTCCTGAAAGGCCTCAAGGACGTCACTTTTATTTTCAGAAGGTAGACCCATGTCAACGGGTATAACAATCAATAAAGGTGACGAACCATCGAAAGCCGTTAATCCCGGTTGTAGGACAAGGGCCCCATACGTCGGAATGTATCATGTCAAAAGCAACTGAACTCCTATTCCCTGTGCTCACATACGAGCTTCTGGTATGTTTTCCCAAAGCACAAGCATGACAAAATAACTTCTCTTTATTAGCCCTTTGATATAAGGACGGATACATTCTACCAATAACCGGAAAAGAGGAATGACCGACACGCTGGTGGTGGAGTAGCAAGTCGGCTTCAACACTGCGACAGGAAGCTTCTGGTGATGCGTCTGCTACCAAGGATGCCAATGCTTTGTCCAGTCCAGTCCTGTCTAAATACCACAGCCCTTATGCCATGTGCCAGTCCCAAGTCGTCGTCCTGTCCCTTTCTCCTGAAAAGTCACCTGAGGAATGTCAAAGGAAACATACAGTTAAGAAAGTATAATGGCACTAATGGATAGAAGATTGACAGGAAAAGATGGAGCATGAAGGACATTGGTTAAGAGTGATGGAAGGGGTGCATGCGACAGTGCCTTTACCCATTACAGGGTTGGATGTACCATCAGCGGTCTGAATACTCTCCGGCAATGGTAGGGGAGTATTCCCGAAACGCATCACGGGACCCCGTGACATGGCGAGATGCCCCAGAGTCCATAATCCATCCTGGCTGATGGATAGATGCAAGAGCACGTGCAGAATCATCGGTGTTGGTTTGGGCAAAGCAAGTGAAATGATCTCCCGAGTTTGAAGATGCCCCAGGACTGTCGGCCGAACCCAGCTTCGTGCCACGCAACTTCTCAAGGAACTCCCGCTCAAGCGGGGTTATTGCAGCCAGGTGATGCTCCCCCTTCTTCCGCCAGATTTGCTTTGTGGCCGCCCCGTCGACCAGCATATCCTCCTCTACCACCACGTCGGCCTCCACGACCCCGTCCTCGATCAGTAGACTGACTGCGCAAGGGTTTTGGACAAAATCGGATGTAATGTCCGGAGTCACCACAATTGTGACAAATACCACCCATAGATGGAGGTTGATTGAAGGCAGCAAGGGCAGACTTTTCAACCGCGGCTGGCTCCCCCTGGGAGGAGTCCTTGTTGGGCATCAACTTCAGTCGAGCTTCCTGTGTCATGACAGCTATAGCTTCTTCCAAGGTCGGGAGTAAGGGTTGGGAAAGGAGGATATTCCGTCGCTGCTCAAATACAGGGTGTAGTCCCTTCAGAATTTCATCATACGCTGCCGAAAATATAAGCCAGGAACGTCTGAAAGTACTTTGCAAAGGCTGGTTCGACTTGTGCATCTTCCAACCCAAGAGGATCATAATGATCCAGATCAGACCAATACTTCTTCAACATGGCGCGTACTCAGAGATGGTACGGTCGTCTTGGGCCACCCTATCGAGTTCATCTTGCAGTTGAAAGACTCGCATAGGGTTGCCGGAGCCGGAGTACATATCTTTGAGAGTCTGCCATATATCAGCAGCAGCCTCCATAGCCTCGACATTGCCCGACACCTGGTGGTTAAAGAGGCAGTCAACCACCCAGCCACGACGTTGTTGACAATCTCCCACACAGCAAACTCCTTGGTGGAGTGATCGGCTGGCGCTTGGCTTGGCCAGTGACATAGCCAACCAAGCCACGTCCCTTCAGTGTCCGCATCGCCTGCCGCGACCACTTCAAGTAGTTGGAAGTTCCTTCCAACTTCGTCTCTAGTTTCTCCAGCTTTCCCATTTTGTAAGGCGACGGATCCACATCAGTATGGATCACACGTGGGGTTACCTCGGTTAATCTCTTGGATAAGATATCATCAACCAAGGCCTTCATTCATCGGCCGTCAGTTTGCCACTGATCGAATCCATGGCGTCTTCAACTGTGAACTCAATTCGTCGTCTACTTCGTCGTCGTCGGAGCTGCAACTGACCCAACTTCGTCGTCTTCGTCGTCTTCGTGTCTTCGTCGTCGACGTCGTCTTCTTCAACGCCAGACAGAGACTTTACTAATGCGCTATTAACTTGGCCAGCAGGCGCGCGCATGTAAAGTGAACACGTCAGGACACCAGAGAAGACATGAGCAGTCTCTGCAAAGGTCCGATGTGAAGAAGGAATAACAAATAAAGTATTTGTTAGTTCCAAACGGCGTAAGCACGGAACAGAGTTGGTGCAAATAAAGATTTGACAGCCGTCTCTATTCGAAATACGCCTTTTTTTTTTTTCTTTTTTTTTTCTGTTTTTTGTTTTTCTTAAAAGCTAGGGTTAGTGTTTGATGGGTCTGCTAGGGTGTCTATGGCAAAAAAAAAACTAGGGTTAGGGTTAGGGTTTGATGGGGTGGGGGGTCGGAGGGGGGGGGGTGGGGGGGGGGGGGGTAGTCTGGTCGAGGGGGGGGTCGGGGTGGTGGGGGGGTCCTGGTCGAGGGGGGGGGGGGGTCGGGGTGGGGGGGGGGGGGGCGGGGGGGTGTCGGGTGGGAAGGTTCTGGTCGGGGGGGGGGGGTCGGTTCTGCTGTGGTCGGGGGGGTTTGATGGGGTCGGGGGGTGGGTTGCTGCTGTGGTCGGGCGGCGGGGGGGAAGGTCTGGTAGGGGGGAGGGTCGGGGGGGGGGGTCGGGAGGGGGGGTGGGGGGGGGGGGGGTCGGGAGGGGGGGGGTGCTGCTGGTCGGGGGGGGGGGGGGGGGGGGGGGAACGGCCAGGTAGGAGCGGCTAGGGGGGGGTGGGTGCTGTGGGCGGCGGGTGGCTGCTGTGGACGGGTGGGGAGTGGGGTTGGGTCGGGAGGGGGGGGGTCGGCTGGGGGGGGGGGGGGGGTCGGCTAGAGAGAGAATTTTTTTTTTTTGTGGAGAGAGAGAGAGAGAGAGAGTTATGGCTCTGATACCATGTAGAAAATAATGGTTAGATGATTTTATTGATGGACTACCTCACTATATATAGGGAGTCTAGCTCCTCTACAAACTACATATTCCGATGTGGGACTAAAAGTCCCTCATTGATTCTCAACATAATGTCACATGAGATATAAGAGCAGAAGCATCCTATGGCAGAGAAAATGTCTGTTTTGAAAATGGATGTTGGAAATCCCGTCTTTTTTAAAACCATTTATTACACGTATCTTAGAATTGGGAGGAGCTTACCTTATGAGAAAGGTAGTGGATAGTTTGAAAACATTCCGAACCAAATCCTTCATACTAAGTTTTGAATGCAAGACACATGAAGATGAAAGATAAAAATAAAGAGGGATGTAGAAAGTAGAGTCGTAATGAAAAGGAAAAAAAAACTCAAAAGGAACAACCATAAATTTAAAGCAAAGAATATGTAAGCAAACAAACACTGTCCTCTTACATTTTTACGCAAGTATTGAATCCCCTTTGAAAATATAATTATTAACATGTCCAAATTTAGTTTTATTTGAACTATCATGAGTGCATCATTGAACATTTGACCTAAGGTTTATAGAGAAATCTCGGTAGACAGCTATCCAACAAAATATAAGATATCTACATCCAAATTTATTCCTATCATTTGACAAAAATATAACAGAGAAGTCTAAGGTTCTGTAAGTTAAACTCATTTCTCGGTTTAAATTCTTGCTGAATCATCTGCCTACAATATACTCCAAAATCAAACTACAAAATGCGAAAATTGCTTCTACGATGTACACACTAAGTTGTGTTGTATCCATGTTGTGCAATATAGGCTTACAGTCTTATCGGATCTGATAACTTCAACTGAACAAAAAGAGTAAATTTTAACAAGTTAAGGTGCTATATGTTCTGTGAAGAAAGATAATATGGAATGTTTACTATAGGAAGGCAAACCTGAGCTGCAGGTTCTTTGAACCCATTCGAAGTAGCAAATTGGGCATTTATCGCTCTCCTAAGCGCATCAGACTGGTTTGCAATGCCAGGGATTCCAGTTTCGGCCAAACACTGTTGAGATGGAAGCAACTGCGGATGGATGAGCTCTTGCGAGAAACCAATTGTCGATGGACCCCTCGCGACTGAAGAAGCTGTTGTAGCGATAGCTGTAAGAGCATTCACCAACCATGTGTCGGTCAGATAATACCGAACAATGGTGTACGTGTTAAGAGTTGATCAAAGTCATGATATTCCCATTTGACAAATTAATTACTAATTGTCCATTCATATTTTGAATTGCAAGTATGTATATGATTAATAAGTTTATGAAAATTTGCAATAGAAAGGAAGCAGCGAGAAATGTTACTCACGTCTTTCGAAAGAAGCCCTTCTATGTTGAAATCAATACTTGGATCAACTCCCGCAAGCTTCATAGAGAGGAACTGGCAATGCGGACACGAAAACTAGCTAAGCTTCATGTCCCCATTGTTCAATAGAGGAATTAATTTACATATATACCTCGACCTGTCGTTGCAACGACTGTACATAGTTGATAATCTCGTCCAGCATGACCGCCTTTCCTGTCACCTACCGTCCATCCATCAAAACACGACATTAGTAACGCTGCGGAACGCAACACGAAATCAGTGAACTGACCGACCTTACTGCAACCGGGCACGAGGTCCTGGAGATACTTCATCCGCTCGCTTATCCTTTCCCTCCTCACCTGCAGAAACATCGAGAATCCACCTTAACGTCTCGAGAGCGAAATATGTACAGAAACCGCCGAGTTCTATTATCGGGAAGCTTTACTCTCTCTGCGAGACTGTGGCTATTCGTTGCCTGCCCGCGCCGTGCTCTCACGTGGATGTAGTCTTCCTTGCCCGCATCCGAGCTACCACCTCTGGCGTTCTTTCCGGTCGACTTCCCAACATTGTCCCTTTGGTCTAACTCCATATCCTACGATGTGAAACCAAACTCGACAAACTACCGAAATCGATCACGAAGAAGATACGAGGAGAGCGGGACCTCACCTCGTCGGTCTTTCTTCTCTTCTTATTAGCGCCGGGCCCTTTGGAAGAAGAATCCCCGGATACATTCCCACAGCAGGGCTCATCGTAGGGCTCACGCTTCTCGATCCGTGATCGATAGACATGGCGGCGACGTCCCTGGAGACGCCGCTCGTCGCCGTGCCTAACAAGGGGCTGTTCGGCACGGCGCCCAGGTTGGAAAACCTCGCGGGGGAGCCCTGGACGAACCCCCGTTCGTCCAGGGCACCCGGAGGAAGCCTGCCCTGGAACATCCCCGTCCCGGGCACCACGGGGCCGGATAGACGCGGGTTCCAGAGGCCAGAGGCGAAGGATTCCGCCACTGGAACCGGCGGGCCACTGAATGGCCAGCCGGAAATTCCGTGGTGTTCAGTTGGATCACCACTGCTCATCTTTCTCCAACACCAATTCTCAATCTAACCCTTTCCCCACCCAAATCTAGCTAGCTATATATGTATTCAACTTCAACCCTTGAAAATTTTGATCTATCACCCAAAAGAGCAAAGCACCACCAATTAACAACAACAACAAAAACCCAAATCCAACACTTCAAGATTTGAGTCAAGTGTGGAGATGCAAGAAACTTGGTGGAGTTGATAGTGGGGAAAAATAATGAAACACTTCAAGATTTGGGTCAAGAAAGAAATTTGATGGAGTTGATAGTAAAAAGTAATGAGAGTAGAGCACCAACACCAACAAGAAAAAACCCAAATCCAACACTTCAAGATTTGGGTCAGGAAAAGGTATGGAGATGCCAAGAAACTTCTTGATGGAGTTAATAGTGAAAAGAGTACAGCACCAACAAAAACAAATCCAACAAGATTTGGGTCATGAAAAAGTATGGAGATGCCAAGAAACTTAATTAATGGAGTTGACAGTGAAAAAGAAATGAGAGTAAAGCACTAACAAAAAATAAAAAATAAAATCCAACACTTCAAGATTTGGGACAAGAAAAGTTGGGGATGCCAAGAAACTTATTAATGGAGTTGACAGTGAAAAAAAGGAGTAAAGCACCAACAACACCAACAAAGAAAACGCAAATCCAACACTTCAAGATTTGGGTCAAGATTTATTATGCAGATGACAAGAAACTTGATGGAGTTGATACTGAAAAAAAGAAAAGATAAAGAGAGAGTAAAGCACCAACAAAAATACCCAAATCCAATAATTCAAGATTTGAAGATTTGGGTCAAGTAAAAGTATGGAGATGTCAAGAAACTTGATAGAGTTGGAGTGAGAAGAAAAATAATGAAAGTTCAATAAAAGCCTAAAATCACTCCCAAAACCTGAGAAAGGGGATCCTCAAAAGGAGGCACTCAGATGGGCACATCTCATATCAGGGTAACAGGTAAGAAGGATCCATCTAGTCTCACAAGGTATCAAGAATAACAGCTTTATGGGGGGACCAAAAGGGGTAAAGAAAAGAAGGAAAAAAAAAGATGAGATGACAACCAAATCTTGTTTACCTAAAGCTGCTGGTTAGGAAGAGTGGAGCAGAAGTCAGTGAAAGGAAGAAGAAAAAAAGTGACTGAGAATCTTGAGATTCTTTCTTGGTTTTTGATCCTTGAACAGTGAGAAATATCAGCAGCTTTATACCAACTGGGTCAGTAGATGGTAGCAGTAGTAGTACTTCTGGTACACTTCTGCCATGAGAAGAGAAAGAGCATACATAGACTTGGGGACTGAGAGAGAGAGAGAGAGAGAGGAGAGAGAGGGAGGAGAGAGAGAGCACATTTATAGGGACAAATGAATGATTAGGCACAAACAAAGTAGAGATTACAGTCACATAAGCACACTCTAGTAATGGTAGCAGCCTCTTCTTCTTTGTTTGTCAAGTTTGGCATGGAATAAGAGACTTAATTGTAACTTGATACTCTCAACTATACTTGATATTCTAAATTCTTTAATCGACAACTCAATACGATCAACTATTTAATATCCAAAATTTCAAAAAGAACAAAATTATCTCTCCTTCACTTTTCAACAAAACTCAACCCCTCTCCTCCCTCCCTCCGCCGGCCTGTGGTTGGAGGGGAGGTCAGGAGGGGGCGGGCAGGCGGGTGGCCGGAGGGGGGGCGAGGGGTTGGGGGAGGTGTCGTCCAAAAAAATTTTAGGGTATCAAATTGTTACAATTAAGCCTGGAATAAGATTACTAGTTACAACACTAGTTAGTCTAGTTTAGAGATATTTCAAAGCTTATCTGCACTTGAATGCCTTCAAACTTTACACTTTTGCATATTTCCGTTTCTTATGGCAATCTGCTGCCAACAAGGGTTGTTTGGTTCGTGAATTTGTGGACATGAAGTAGTCTAAATTTAAATTTGGGATCACTTCACGTGTTTGGTTGGAAAATTTACAGAAAATTTTTACTGTGAAATGATATGAATAGTAATCTTGTCTGCCAAAATCAAAAAATTCTCCGAAGTGGAGCGCGAAAGTGAAAAATTCTCATTATTTTTCCTTTGCACGTTTGGTTGAATTTCTCACTTCCTCTCTAACACTTTCCAAATCCTAATAACTACAAAAGTTACTTTTCAAACCACTTCAACAATCATCCAAACATCAAACTTTATAATTTTTAACCTTCACTTTTTCAAAGCATCCAAACGAAGGTTTTTTTTTTTTTTTTAGTTCGTTCCAATTTCAACACAATACGTACGAAAAATGTTGATTTTCGAAGTTCTTACTTCGCTGAACCAAATAGTCCCTTAACCTTTAGATTTTCTTATTCTTATTACTTAAACGGAAAAGGGTGTAATTAAAACATGAGAATCAAGTTTTGCAATGCCAGCAGATACTGACATTACTGACCCCCCCCCCCCCCCCCACTGATATAAGTTGAAACCAACATTACTTCATTTAGGATTGTCTTCTTTACCAAGTTATTTATCAATAAATATTCACCCATTAAATTATCTCATTCATGATTACAAATTACTGATATACTTTGTGAAATAATAATAATAATAATATAATAATAATAAGTATACAACATTATCTATTGTTTTTGGTTTACTAAAAAAAACATCTTTGTTGTTGGACAATTCACCAATAATGAATAAAAGTCCATTCGAACTATACAATAAATGTCAAATAATACAAATATTATGCCAACATTGACACTTGTAGGAAGGAACTACAGGGTCGGACAACACTCCAAATCCAATTTTCTTAGGATTATATATAATATATATAATATATATATATATATATATATAATATATATATATATATATATATATATTTTTTTTTTTTTTTTTAAGCAATGGGTACTTGTGGCGAACTCGCCTCCACTGAGGCTCGAACTCCTGACCACTTGGACTGCATGCATCTCTCTTAACCACTAGACTAGAGGTCATTTGATATATATATATATATATTATATATTATATATATATATATATATATATATATATATATATATATATAATACATTTGTTAATATTTAAATATTAATGCTTATAAACATAACATAATGACTTACTTAGTAGAGTTAGTTTTCACTTACACATTCTATGTAAAAGGACATGGGTTCAAGGTTTAGTGGCAAAGGGATGGGGACAAAAAATAGCTTAAATGAAACATTAAGGATCGATCTAGATCTCAAGTAAAACCATATACACTTACCAACTGAACCACCATAACTATTTAGTATGCCATAAAACATTAAGTAGAAAATATGTTATATATGTCTATATAGTAGGAAACCAAAAACTCGGATCATAATCGAGCTGGAATCTATCATCGTTGACATCTCGAACAATCTGATTGACTTCGGCCTAGATAAGGTCTCTTTTTTATTCGCTTAATAAATATCTATTTCATATATTTTTTTTGATGATTTAGATCTCTATTATTTGTTAACAATAATAAGGGTGAAGGCTTGCATTGGTTTGTGAATTTTTTAGGAACAGAGTTTGATTATTTTTATAAAGTTCTGTGCACAATAATATATGGTTAAGACCCTCATACATGCATGGTTTGTGATTGTGAATGTTATGGGAATAAAGTTTAATGATTATTTGCTTTGGATGGCTATGTTTATAGAAATAATAGAAATTTTTTAACTTTCTTATGTTTGACCTTATGGTAAGTAATTATGCTTAATATTGTTCACAAACTTTTTTTTTCTTGATTGGGTCAACTTGAAAGATGATATCCTTCAAATGTGTTGTTTCCTTTAGGGTCTAACGTATTTTCATCTACTTTGGAGAATTTTTAGTCGATCGTTAATGAAGTGTTTAAAAATTCATGTTGGTAATTTTTTGAGACAATAGTTTTGGTCGGCTAAAAAATCCTCTGAATCGGTGTAGTATAATTTGAGCGTCTTATAAACACCACAAACCGATAGATTTGAAGGTTATTATTATTTATTCTATTTATATCCTCAAAAAAAACTGCTAATATCCTACCCTATTTCTTCTTTCTCATCTTTGTTTCTATTCTACTACCTCCAAAATACGACTACTTCCTCCAATGAGTTTTTAAAATCTTATTTTTCTATGCTCTCTCATATCTTCATCCAGTCGATCATTCTTATGATGACTACCTTCATCCAGACAATCATCTTATAAATCATATTTGGTTATTGTCAAAGTCGAACATTGTACGATATACACACATAATGATATTTTCAAGAATCCTCTAACCAAATGACTTCAACATCTGAAATAAATTTTGGGAGAGGTTTTGTTTATAT
>JANAVB010000657.1:0-7500 GCA_029216955.1 Iris pallida | reverse complement strand
ATTTTCTAAAAATGTTTTAATTAACTTTGTAATTAATTAGATTGTTTTAATAGCATTTTGTAATTTTTAGAATTGATTTAATATGGTCCTGCAATTTCTTAAATGTTTTAAACTACTGAATGCAAATGATTAATTGTATTTACTCACTGTTGGGACCTTTGTGCAATAACCTAAATCTAGAGGACCTAAGTGCAAACTTCCTAAACCCCCCGACCACTCTCTCTCTCTTTCCTCACTACTCTCGCTGACCCCCCCCCCCCCCCCCCCGACCGACGACTGCCACGCGACGGGCAGCCCCGCCATTCCCGGCTGCCCCGACGACCTAGCACCGCCCACAACCCCTATTTAAACCCCTCTCTCCCCCCAGGCTTAAAACCCTAACCCTAAATCCTCTCCGCCACCCCCACGACCACCTTTCCTCCCCTTTTTCCCAAAACCCTAGCCGCAACTCCGGCGAGCCCCCGTTCAGCCCCGAACGACGACCGTCACCGCCGTCCACTACCACCACCCGACGCGCCGGCTGAGCCGCGCCCAGCGCCACCGGAGCGCCGCCGTCCCGACACCCCCTCCGCCGTCCACGACCCTCGAAAACCTTTCGACGACCGGACACGTGAGTGGCAGTATTCCTTTGTGTCGTGCGTGTCTCGTGTTGGGTCGGAAGTGTTCGCCGTGTCCTGACGAACACGAGCGTAGACTAGGACACGTGAAACGTGTCGTACGTATCGTGCTAGTCCAGACACGCATATACCTGTGTCCCTAACTGTCCGGACACAGGCTCGTATTTATTATTTTTTTTATGTTTTTGTTAAACAACCTAAATAAAACTAACCTAACTCTAATCCTAACAGTCGGGCCAAGTTGGCCCACTGGCCAGCGGCTGCAGTGTGAAACCCCCCCTGCGCGCTCGAGTTCGAGCCCCCCCTTCTTAGTTTGTTTCTTTTTCTCTTCTTTTTCTTTTTTTTCTTTTTCTGTTTTATTTATATATTTATATATATAATAATATATAGATATATATATATTATATATATATATATATATATATATATATATATATTATATATATATTATATATATATATATATATGTATATGTATATATACTGTATATTAGCTATAATTTATATATGTATATAATTTATATTTAGAAATTTTTATATGTATATATTGTATATGTATATATATATTCTCATGTATATATATACATTATTATTATACACTTTATTGTTAAGTGTTTTCTTATATATGTATATATTGTATATATATATATATATATATATATATATATATATATATATATATATATATTATATATATATATATATATATATATATATTATATATATATAAAAATATATTATAGATATATATATATATATAATATATAAAATAATATATTATTATATATATAATTGTATATATATATATATATATATATATATATATATATAATATATATATACTTTATAATTAAAAAAAAAAAATATATATACTTTATAAATTAAGTATTTTTCTTATATATATATGTACTCTTAAAACATATGTATGTATATTTTCACTATGCATAATTTTACCATATTAAAATAATAATATTTATTTTGCACTTTTACCAAATTGTATTTTAGTGTATTTAAATTACTGCAACCATTTGGTGACCAAGCCTAGCATGGATTTTTGGGCCCAAATATGTTTTCACACATTCAAGACCTGTACAAGTCATATTGGACTTGATTCATGGCCTTGGGTCCTGTATTTGAACTTTGGTTCAAATTATATACATGGACAAAATACGCAGATAATTAATTATTTAATTTCAATTGTGTGTAGTACTGTTTTTGATTTTCTAAAAATACTTAAAGTATTGTTAAAATTATGGAAAAATAGTATTTAGAAACTATGTTAAGTTAGCTAATTTAGTATAATTTTTGTAGTATTTAATCTACTGTTTTGCCACTAGTTTGGCATATGAAACCAAAACTCATTTTCTGTATACTTAGGAAAAACTGATTTTTATAAAATATTTGTACTGGTTAATAAATTCTAGAAAAATTATAATAAATTTCTATGATTAACAAGGATCACTTTGGTACTTTACTTTAAGAAAAACTAGGTTTTTTTGTCTATCTCTAAAATTATTGGAACATAACGATCATTTGATTTATTTATTGATTAATTACGACTTGTAGCTTTTTGTGTCATTTTGAGTTTTAGTCGTGTTGAACCCCACCCTCACTAGTGTAAAGACCTTAGAAAGTTAGTTAAAGTAGTGTGTCACCCCACATTGGTCTCCTATGTCAAAGTCATCATTTTGGCTAGGTGCCCAGTCACAAGTCGTGTTTCACCAATTAGTGTCCTAGTATTTTAGCTTAGTGTAAAAACTAAGTTATTGTATTTACTTCTACAGTGACGAGTTACCGGACATCCGTAGCACTGTTATCGTAGCTTGTTTTGTTTTGCTTTGCTAGAGGCAAGTGCTTTCTACGAACTTTATATATTGTCACATAAATGAACTGCAAAACCCACCATGTTAAATGCTGATCCTTGGGGTAGCAAGTTAGATCTCTACATGTTGTACTTTCAGTTACTACCATGCTTAGAACAGTCTTGATGTATCTCTCACATGATTAGAATATGGGTTATGGAGAAACTGTTGGTAGAGTACGTGATCATGACCCCCCTATAGTAGCGAGCGAGGTCGCATTTTATATGCATACCTTGCCGTAGGCCATTATCCCGCATTTTTGTACGGATGTACACCTATGCCTGTTGACTTGTACGTATGTACATTTTATTTACATGTGCCACAGTACATTGTACATCTATTGACCGATCACGTACTTGCTACAGTTTTAAACACTACATGTACATCTGTCTCTTTGACATATGTATCCTTGCCATGATAGATTGTGTGATGCCATATTTCCAGTATTTCCTCTTATGTTCATTTACATGTTTCATATGCTAGTTTGCTAGATTCAGTACTTGCTTCCATCCTGACAGGATAACGTTGTAGGTGTCCTTACTGAGGAGGAGTTACTCTGCGACACATATTATGGAGTTATTGCCGAGGACCCGGCTCTGCTTTACGAGGATGTTCCTGCGGGGAACCTCGCCTAGTTGTCTTTTGTTTACTTAGACTTTTGAGAGTAGACATATATTAGACTATATATTTTGTAACTGGACATGTATCCAATTTTATATTTCAGTTCACTTGTACTTGGACATTTAACTATATACGACGACTTTTGTGTTTGGAGCATTTATGATTCTTCTTCATTTATAGAACTGTTAGCACATTTAGTCTTATCCTGTTGTCTTTAGAACAGCTTACTACGTTTTATCTCAACATAGGCTGGGCATGACTCGGCCTGGCCCAACAATTTGGGTAGCGGGTCGTGACATGTTTTTAGTGGTGGCCCATGCAGGTCCTGACTAAACTGTTTGGTTACGTTATTGTACCAAGCATGCCTGCAATTAGGAACTTAAGGTAATTAGACAACATTAGGAAAGACGCTTTGAACACCTAGAGGAATGCTAGGATTGCAACATAGGAAATATAACGCGTATTTGCTATTATAATTAGATTTCCTTGCATGTGATTGCTTACTTTAAAAATAAATCCTTATAAGTACTTTTTATTTGTAATTTAGATGGTGCTTACTCGTTCATTCCAGCATGTTATGCCCAAAAATGGGGCCCTCCTTATTCAGTCAGCTGACCAGTTGACTGATTCACCTTCACCTACCACATTCCCCCACTCCACAAATCCACAAACCCAGATACCACAACCACCTTCCACATCACAGGCCCAGCAGGACCCGATACTTCCACCATCCCCTATCACTATACCCACCCAGGCTTCCGTCACACTCGACGGGAACCAGCTGCTCACACTGTTTCAGGGTTTCCTAACAACCCATCAGGAGAAGACTACCTACTCCGCCAGAGCATGGAGCGTTCTGAGGGACGTCCCGTGGTCCCACCACATGTAGAGCCACGGCAGAGAGCGGGGACGATCAAGGACTTCATGGGTCTGAATCCCAAGGAGTTCTCAGGGACTGAGGGCATTGTAGTAGCAGATGACTGGCTAGATTCGGTAGAGAGAAAGCTCCTCGGGGTCAGGATGTCGGATGACCTCCAGGTCGAGGCAGCGGGATTTCTGCTGATAGACTTAGCAGGAGTCTGGTTCCAGAATGAGCCGTTATTTGCGAGAGGGAGAGCCAATTGGGATCTGTCACTCCCCGATCCTGGAATACGTATTTTAATACGTAAACTGATAAATTGTATTTACCTTGTATTTTTACTATATTTATTATGCTGTATTTCTTCATGTATTTCCCAAAATATTCGACAAAATATTATTTCCTAATTTATTTTCTGCATTTGGGCCTACAATTTTGGCTCATTTGGGTAACCTCTTCTTGGTTCACCAATGGTTCATCATGAACCCATGGGTCCAAGATCTATATATATAACTCATCTCATTCTCTCTCCTCTCATTTACTTCCTCTCATTTATTTCCTCCACCAACCAAATATTTCCTCCATCAACCAAGGCAAGTACCAACTTGCTCAAGAGATGGATCCATAATTTTGTCAATGATTTCTTACAAAACTATTTGCCAAAACATGTTCTTCTCCTCAACCTATACTAGTTTAGAACTTGAAAGTTTCCATTTTGAAGCTTTGATTTTTGTAGATCTAGGTTTACTTTATTTTCAGATTTCTTGGGTTTTGATCTACTTAATCTTGTTATTTCCTAGTTTTGATGGTTCCATGTTGTAGAGGATCTCGTTCTACCCCATTTTGACCTAAGGAAGTTCCGATTTGGGCTCCGGATGAAGGTTTTGTGTAGCTTGGAAGCCATGGTTGCTTGGCTCCTCTTCTCGGACCAGTAGAGAAGAAGAGCAGTACTTGACCGCATGAATCTTCATGCGGCAAGTCTCTGGCCGCATGGCCTTTCCAGCCGCATGAGACTCGTTCGAGCTCAGCCGCATGGAAAGTCCTTCATAGCCACATAAGACTTGCTTGAGTACTTGACCGCACGAATCTTCATGCGGCAAGTAATTGAGCCGCATAGCCATGTTCAGACTCAGCCGCATGAGCCCCTGTTATCTTGAGTCGCATGGACTTCATGCGGCTAGCTTTCAGCCGCATGAGTTCTTTTTGCACCCAGCCGCATATGCGCTACTGTTTTGGGCCGCATAAGGCCCATCCATCATCCAGCCGCATATGTATCGCCCATGCTCAGTCGCATAGGACTTCATCTGATCATAGTCGCATATGCTGTTGAACCTCGGCCGCTTGGCGATTGCTCCCTTCGCAGCCGCATAAGCTGACACCCCTTCGTCCGCATGAACCCGCCTTTCCAGCCGCATGCGCCTTGGGCTCCCTGAGCCGCATGAGCGTGCAGTCCCAGCCGCATGAACCTGTATTGACCCAGCCGCATGGACTCACTCCCCTTGAGCCGCATGGACTTTTGTGCCCTATCTTGTTACCTTATTATTATTATTATTATATATATATTATATGCCCATTTTATATCCTTACGCCTTTTGTCCCGAGCATGATATGAGCACTAATGTGACCCCGGAGAATAAAGTGTTCCTCCCTGATACATGTACCTGAATGTCCCAGTTCTTGTTCATGCTCGACAAATGACTCGTAACTCCACGTGGCGTATTTGCAATGATGCATTACACTAAGGAATGTAGAACATGTTGACATACTGATTGACATGGATCCTCTTTGGGGTACTCGTACTAAAGTACGACTTTAGGAGGATAATCATGCAGGCCACAGCATAAAAATCCAAGATTTCACCTAGGGTTAAATTAGGCAACTAAATATACTAGATGCATGGGGAGGGCAAAATTCCGAGATCGTGTTACACCAGCCGCCTTGAGATACTGTCTTGACGCGCCGGCTGGTCTCCACGGATACTATGTCATCTGTAACGAGTGGATGACTGTATCCGATTAATTCCTGCTATATATTATATGTTTTAGCTAGGTGGCCTTACGAGGGACCGGTGCTCAATCATACCTGTCTACGCGAACCCCTGGGTTGGCTAGCCTTGCTGGAAGGATACGATCTGAGGATTTCTACATAACATGATGCGAGGATAACCTCGTCCCACTAGAAACTCGTAGACTTGATTGGCCGTGAAAATGACTTGCTTGTACCCTATTACCTTCCGTGAGTAACTGAGGGAAGCGGACTGTCATGGTACGTGATCCAACCCATGTTCTTGTTTGATTGTTGGGTTGGTTATCGTACTATGATAGGCTGTGGACCGAAGTTATGAACGGAAGACTTATTCTGATTATGGAGTGCTACTTCTGTGAATGACTGAGGAACATGGTCTATCATGGTACATGATCCAACCCATGTTCTTGTTTGATTGTTGGGTTGGTTATTGTGCTGCGATAGGCTATCGACCGAAGTCACGATCAGGAGATTTTATTGTTTATACCTTTTAACTTATGTAAAAGTTATAGAGTACGACACGTCCCGACTCCATACGGCACCTTTTGTCCTTGTTTGGTTGTAAGGGTGCCATATGGGTTCGAGGATGTTGCGCTACCCTATAATAGTAGCATAAGTATTACTATTATCAATCATTCTATTTAACTGGGTTTTTAATCTTAACTCTTGTGCCCCTTTGGCGGTACTTGCTATTCCGGGCTGACCCCACTGGTTTTGTTTGGCCAGATCACGTAGCAGAGCCTGAGGACACGATCTTCCTCCCTGACATCCATGGTGCATACTAGGAGCATGGCAGTTCGGGGACTCGAGTGGGTTTCTTCTCCACCACTCCTGCTTATACTTTTACGGCGTTTAGCCACCGGCACCTGTTAGCCGGATTACTTGATATTTTGTGTCAGTATATAATTGTAATTAAACAGACTGCAGCTGTGTATAATTTTGTACTCTTGACTCTCCGAGATAGCTAAATTATAAAACTAGTCTCTCATGATCATTTTGATAAAGCGTCGGGGACGCCTTACTGCTTTATCTTTAATGTTCATTTATTTGCTGATGTGATTCGATTGATTGAGACATAGAACTCTGTGGGACCATAGGAGACTTGATTGTAGCATGTACCCCCTAGTCTCTCGACAGCCACGATCGACGTATGACGTTACGTACCTCATATGGTGTAGCTGGCCTAGTCCGTCTCCGTATTTCGGTACTGGGGCGTGACAAGGTTTTAGTGGTGGCCCATGCAGGTCTGATTTTCAGACTTGTGGGGTATTGCGAATTATTAGGAGTCTCAATCAAAACTTGTTCCCCTTGAAATTCTGTTTCGAATTCTCTGTCCTTGTCTTGATCTCTAACCTGACTTGCATCCTCGAAATCTTCCTCGTCCGGACTTGATAATCTTATATTCTTCTCTATAGGGGTGCTTCATTCTCAGTAGCGGGTGAGGCCCATGAGGAAGAGCAGCAAGAGCATGGCTCGACTGGGCAGCAACAGGGGAGAGAACCTTCCCCAGGGCCGAC
>JANAVB010000656.1:0-69551 GCA_029216955.1 Iris pallida | reverse complement strand
GGTACGTTTGAAGGATCCTGTGATACCTTCAGTATTCACATCCACCTGGCCCGTCATGGGTACATACTCTGGAGTCCCATCATTGGCTATCGCCAGACCGACCCTAGGTATCTCCATAGACTCGTCCTTAATCGGCCCTATGAAATTTTCCCGCTGAGGCGAAGCCAATGGCTTCGAAGGGCCCCGAGCCTCATACTCAAAGGGTGTGGAAAGAGAGACGCCCTCCAAATCAGTGGTTTCATCAGCTGCAGCCTCCACCTCGGTCCAAACGACTCGAGACACCTTTGGGGCAGGTTCCTCGGAAGTTTCCAATGTCTCACTGACCATGTGGGCCTCGCATACACAAGCAAAGCAATGATAAATAGAAAGTACAGAATGAAACCCCAAAGAGGAAACATTAAGGTATACCTGTAAAGGAGATTCAACGGGTGGGGGCACTCTGTTCCAATAAAGACTGCTGGGAGGGTCCGCACCGCAGAGGCATAGCTGTTCTTATTCTTTTGACACGAGGAGGGCTCACCCCTTGAGAAACTTGACACTTCCGTGGGTTACTCAGGATTACTTCTTCTCTCTCTCCCTTCCGGGATGAGCTGGAGCTGTCTGTTGATCTACTCTCCGATAATACAAGCCCTTGAAGGCGTTCTGAGGCTGATCGAGGGGTCTCAAACTTCGTCCCCTCAAGCAAGCTTCACTCACGATTGTACTCCGGTAAGAAATTATTTGCAATACAGTAAAACTTCACAGCTAAATATAAGATACATGTCTCTTCATGCATCGAGGGATCGTAAATTTTACTCCAGTACCACCGGCTTTATAATAATACCGTGCCCGAGCACCATCCAGTAGACTTTCTTCCTAACCAAAGTAGGAGCTCGGATTGCCCATCATAGTCTGGCTATAGCCAAACTGACATGCAAATCGACTCAGCGAATAAGGCTCTAGATACACCCGGTTCTGGTTTCGATACACCAAATGGCAAGGACGGCTGGATTGCAACAGTGGAAGGCACCTTAAGTTAAATCACTATCCATTAACACATCATCTGCAAGAAAACCCTTGTACGTAGGCGAAACCCTGTTGAAAGCATAGCCGTCTAAATGGCCCATCATCCACCTACAGATGGGGATATCCTGATGGAGCCATCTCGTGCGATGATAGTCACGCAGCGTCGTATCCCCTTAATCGTAACCATCGAGAGTGCTGGGGACTATCCATCCAGGGTGGTGTAATACCAACCAACCCATCAAGTAATGGTAAGGGAGTCCAACCCAAGGGAATTCATCGTTCCCCTACGGCACTCTATTATCCTCTTGGAGAACTTCCGTAGACCTCACAAGATGTCACATACCATAGCCGGCAGCAGAGCCAAGGAATCTTTAAAGGCCAACCTCACAACTAGCAGAATAAGTTCTCGACCAATCCATCCCGCGGACCCAGAACCTTATGGAACCACGACTTTCCACAGCCATATCATCAGAAAGGCGGCTAATGTTGCTTTCGGGCTTAAGATAGTCAAATTTTGGCAAAAGTAGTTATGAACAGTAGAGGTAGGCTTTCCTCCGGCATCTACTAAGGGAGCAGATACCCCCATTTCAGCCATCAGATCGTCTACTTCGTCAGCGGTATATGCCCTGCACGCAGTCAAATAAACCGTCTTCGGCATCGACGGATGGTTTGTGAAGATATAATATCCATCCAGGCCTTGATATATGGTGGAGCCTTCCCCGCCCGGACGCATGCATACTTGATGGTGGCAAATCAGCACTTTATACACAACCATCATTTCAGGATATTTGTTCTCCAACACTAAAAACTCCTCCTTACAAGGGGCATATTCCTCATATGGCTCGTCCCCCCATGGCAGCTTCAAGATGGCGTGCATCTCATAGAGGGCCAAACCCATCTCTCCACGTGGAGTGAAGAAGGTCCCGGTATGCTGGTTGAATATTTCCAGCAAGGCTATAAACAAAGGCTGATTGATCTCTATACAATGCTCGGTGGCCCAGATGGCATGATGCAGGCCCGTACCTAGCAAGTCCTTCTTGAACCTACCCAATACCCATTGGGTTAGTTCATGCCATTCTGCCCTAGGATGAATCCAAACTTCGACCAGGAAGACCTTTTTCGGGTATGTACAGCCCGTGGCTAGAAGCCTATTGGCAAAAAGAGAGGCCCGAAATGGATGCACCTTCATGGTAAAGTCATTTAGCAGATGACCGGGGAGTAACATGCGGATCACATATGATGGGCCATCAGGTGCACGCTTGAGAGAATCCCTCTATTTAGAGTATCCATCCACCTGGATATAGCCGGTCATTAAACACCCTCGCTTCGAGATCAGATACCATTTCATGAGACGCTTCTCAGCCAAGCAAAAGAAAACTGAGCACGTGAGGTGTCGGTTGACTGACGGAACGTACAAAGAGAGACCGTCATTCTCGAAGTACCAGTTTTCGTTTATCTCTAGGAGCTTAGTCTTTTCCAAAATAGCTGATCGCCAAATAGAAACAGAGGTTTTAACATCTTAACAGCATCAGAAGTGAGAGACAATTTGCCTCGATCCATCATACGAGGAAATATATGGGCTGTTGATCCCGTATCATTGTCAGTCGTCCTTTCAGATGACCTTGAGTAATCAGCTGCTTGGCAGGACTAATGAGCGCCTCGTCAATATTTATGCCCAAGGTACAGTCCGTCGATTCAAAAAGGATATCCCGAAGAGACGTGGACACAGGAACTGCACATAAATAGAGGGTGTCAAAAAAACGTAAAATATCTTCTTCAAAAATAGAGAGCAAAAGCACTGCGTGTAATAAGAAAGCATCCGCACAGCCATTATACGAGAATCTGTGCAGGCATACCAAAAGTTGTACCATGTATCAGCCAACAAGCATTCTCGTAGCTACTTTACAAAAAGGACCGCACATGGACACTGGTTGCACGTCTACAGAAAACTTTAGCGCATTTATAGTCGTTACTTTGTAAAAAGTAACGACTATGCGCATCGGTTGATAAAGCTTTAGCACATATTCGTAACGCCACTCCAAAAAATGGCACCCATGTGCATCAGCAAGAAAAAGCATTAACATTTCTTCAAAAAGACGCTCCTAAGGGTTGACGCCCGTATGTATCAGCAAACCAAGATGTCAATGATGATCGAACACCTACTAGCAATGGGTGGCCGCACGTCTCTATGCGCCAAGACTCCTACAACAGGAGCTTGCCCAACGACGACGGCTTCTGAGGCTAACTGCTTCCCATTGGCCCGTGAGCGCTCGTTGTGGCCTCTCCCGCTTGTCTCGCCGATGATGCTCTAGTTTGTCTCACACTCATCGTAGCTTCCCCAGCTGATCTAGGGCTAGCCACAGCCCCTGGGTCTTCTTGGAGCTCGCCGCAGGAGCTTTCATAGTTCATGATTTCTTGGAAGCCATGGCGGAAAAGCTAGGGTTCGAAGGACGAAGAAATCTCTGACGAAAAGCTTCTATTGGAAGGAAAAAGAAATAAAGCTTTTCTCTCTTCGGGCAACCCCTACTTATAGGATATGGCCACGTAAGCAAAAGAAGACAAAATGATTTGTGCTCGAAGAGGTTCTTCGAACGACGTGGGAATTAAGAGTTGAGATCATGATGGCCATTCCCTAGAAACAAGGATTTATGATCAACTTTTAATTAAATGATGGCTCAAGGCATTTAATACCGAAAGGCTAAGAGTGACGACCGCCTGTCAAGAAGTGTGTTGGACATTTGTAAAGGACACGTGTCATGCTTCTGTTCAAAGTATTCTGAGCTTGACTAAAGTTCACTTTGAAGGAGATCTTGTAGAAGCATGAAAAGGCGCATCCGTGACAAAAGTGCAGGGGTTAAACAGTCGCTGCATACATCCTCGCAAAAGTGCAAGTATCCAAAGGTGCAGACAGCAAACAAACGTCACAATAGACGTACAAAGATGGTGCGTAAAAAGTTTTTATTAAAATATTGCCTACAAAGATCTATTACAGATTCTTCATGATTACATATAAATACTAAAACACCTAAAGTCTACAAGTGGACAATCTTCAAAAAGTGTGCAGACCCCAGATGCGCAGCTCGTCAGAGCAATCACTTCCTTGTCAGAGCAAACCATTTTCTAGCCAGACGCGGAGGAACTCCAATATGGCTAATAAATGTGTATTAGCCCGAGCTAGAATGCAGCTCTTGCTCGCCACACTACTGCGGCTCTTGAGCAGGGAAGAGCATAACCTATGGCTCTTTGGATTGGCAATCAATCCAAACCCGGAAGCTTGGATCTCGAAGACCTCCAAGATGTTTTCAGGTTCAAACTCCTCATGTCAGGCACTCAAATGCAACTTAAGATCCAGTAGCAGTTCTTCTACAAGAACATAGCTTCTTTGAACGAAGAGATCCACAACCAACAGTCGACTTGTGCAAGGCCAACGACCATTTGAAGCCAAGTTAGGATCGAGCATGATGGTAGGAATACTAAGAGACAGTGGACGTAACTCCTCAGAAAGATTTCCTTTATATGCTGTGTGCGGTCCAACCCACATGCCACGTGGCCGTCAGTCAAAGACTCCTAAATTAATAGGGTGAACCTAGACTCAGCGTAATGAATCACATTTAATAGGTTCATTTGACTGAATCCTAGGCCACAACTTCTTGAATTCTCCAAATGACAGCGGTAATTAAAGAAGACGATGTCTAACTCATCCATTAAAAGAGCAATCATTAATTGCACTTATGATTCGACAAAACTAGCTCATTTAGACTCAGAAGTGCAGCCACTTCGGTTCAGCTCAGAAGCACAGCTCCCTCGCTTCAACCCAAATGCGTAATGACTCCGCTGCCTCAAGCACAAGTCTCCTCGTCACCCTAAAGCACAGTGACTCCGTTGTTTGAAACATAGTCTCCTCGTCGCCCAAAAGTGCAGTGACTCAGTTGCATTCGAAACACAGTCTCCTTATTTCCAAAAGCACAGTGACTCCGTCGTCTTCGAAGCACGGTTACTCGTTGTCCAAAAGCACAATGACTCCGTCGTCTTCAAAATAATTTGCTCGTCGTCTAAAGTACATTGACTCTCTTATCTTTGAAACACATTCTCCACGTCACCCAAAAGCGTAGTGACATCGAAGCCTCACCAGAAGCGCAGCTCGTATAAATGCGCAGTCCTATGAGGTGGTAATGTTCCACGTGGCAAGTCAGGTACCTATATCTTTTTTAGATATTACCCCAATCGATTTGTTTAAACCACCTCTATTATGATAGAACAGAGTTTAATTCTGTTGATAAGAGCAATATCCTATCGATTTGTTTAAACCACCACTCCCAAAGATAAGGACGAAGTTTGTTTCTATGGACAAGGGCCATATCCAATCGGTTTGTTTAAACCAATGGCCCCTAAGATAAGGACAAAATCCAACTTCAGAGATAGAAGAGAATCTACTCGGGTTCATCCGATCAACATTAAACACATGCCATGTGTCGTTTATTCAGTTATGTTGATAACTCTACAAGATCTTGATAAAAGAGAATCCCAGTGCCCGCACGTGTCAGCTCAGCAGCAGCCCTCACCGTGCAGCCTCAAGATTCTCTCATATCTCCATGTACAACATTCCTTCACAATCCTTATGCACATCGTATATGTGCTCGCCTATAAAAGAGGATTTTTCCTTTGATAAAGGCTACAAAATCTTCATAACTTCGACGTCCTCTTGATTGGCAACCCATAGTTCCAGTCACAAGTACCAGAGAGCCAGAGCAAGTTCAACCCATCGTCAGATCATCAATTGAGTAAAGGAGTCGCTACAGTACTCGATCTCCGCTGTCACACTTCTTCAGAAATTTTATACTTAGATTTCCTCTTTAGGAATCGATTGTACTCTTTACACGTTTAATATACAAAAAGTTCGTATAACCTTTTGTCATGACAAACATAGACCAGGTTATCCTGTAGACTCGAATCCTATGTTCGAATTTATAAACGTTAGGGAACCGTCTGCCCGAGTTCGATCCTCCAGAGAAACCTATAAATAGAAAAGATTTTCCATCCATTTCATCTCATTCTATTCTATTCTCTTCTATTTCCTTAAGAGATCTTAGAGCTACATAACCTTCCTATCTAAGCCTTTACTCCTAGCCAAGCAAGTGTCAGTTCGGTTTGATCTAGAAGTTGATTTGAGTTATAAAGAAGGCTTGAAAACCAGTTCATTTTTATCTTGTTCCTGAAGTCGGCAAGTCCTCAGATTAAAGGCTTGCAAGATGTAGTACTCTTCGGATAAAAATCACGTGTTGTAAGAATATGCAAGCGCTTCGAATTCAAAGCTTGTATTTTACGACATAGTAGATTCATTATCGAGCTAGAGTACTCGAATGGACTAGTCCTCTCAGAGGAAAACTAGTATAAACCTTGGTGTTTGCGTTTGCTTCTTTAAACTTATCTATTACACATTTATTTTATACTGCCTACGTCATATTAGTTTGATTAATGCCATAAATTTTTAAGTTGATTTTTATTCTGCTACACACAAGCACTCTATTCACCCCCCTCTAGAGGTGCTCAATGTTCCTACAATATGGACAACTGATCTGCTTCCAGAATAAAGGAGGGGATTGATTGGTGTAGACAAAAATATAGGAGGGATATATTGACGACAAAATTTTACTGATTTGCCAAAATTAAAAGTCCAAAATTTTACTGATCTGCCAAAATTAGAAGTCCAAAATTTCACTTTCCACCCTAACGTAGAGGATAAATGAACAAAACTTTTAAAATATCTAGCAGCGCTATGTTCAGTTGCTTTTGGTGAAAACATATTAGCAACGATGTAGTCCGTTATTAATTTTAGCAAGGAAAAATGAAGATGATTTCGCAACGACGTCATTGTTGCATATTCACTTTCCGGTCTGTATTGACAATATTATTATGAAAATGACGAAAGGTTTTGTTGCTAATGTGTGTTTAGCAACCACAAAATGTGTTACATAAATGATTTATTAGCAATGAAAAATGTGGGTTGCTAAAAAGTTTGTTGCAGTGTCACAACACATGACGGAGATGCTATACTTTTTGCAACACTATCGATGACGAAAGAAGAATAAGTCTCATTCAAAACAATTTGAGAAGATAGATCATTGGAAGTGGTAATATCAGCTCCCCTCTTATTCATGCATTAAGAATGTTTGTCTTGTCACTAATTTGAAACACAATCTTCTTAGAATTAGTCATCTTACAGATAATGGTTATGTTGTTAACTTTGTTAAATAAAACTGTTTTATTTGTGATGGATCAATTGATACTTTAGTTTATAAAGGCATTAGAGAAGACAATATTTATGTGTATTATTTAGTAAAGATACTAACCACCTTCATAGGTGTATAGTATCTAAGATTGATGAGAGTTAGATTTGGCACATGAGACTAGGACACACCAGTATGGACACTATCGTTCGATTTGCTTCTAATAACTTAGGAAGAGGTTCCCAAATATTACTTTCAAGAAAGACATGGTGTGTGAAAATGAAAATAGTAAGCTGACAAAGTCGTCTTTCAAGTTAACCAACATGGCAAGCACTACTATACCACTCCAACTTATTCATATGGATTTATTTGGTCCTAGTAGGGTATTTAGTCATGGTGGAAAATTATATGCTTTCATTTTAGTTGATGATTTTTAGATTTACGTGGATCATTTTCTTGCAAACAAACGTGACACTTTTCGTGAATTTGTTAATTTTTGCAAATGTGTTATTCAAGATGATAAAGGATTTATCATCAATAAGATTAGAAGTGATAATGGATGAGAATTTGACAATACCGTTTTAAATCTTTTGTGCTAAAAATGGTTTTAGTAATGATTTTGCTATCCAAGGAACCCCCAAAAAATAGTGTTGTGGAAAGAAAGAATATGACTCTAGTGTGGCCTTGGTCATAGTCACACCCGATTTTGATAATCAACGTAAACTTTGGTCGATACGCAAATAATACGCAGCTACAGGTACAAACGTAGAATGTCTACTTCCACACTGCTACCATTCGTCTCTTTATCAAACAAAGATTGTGAATGCTAATCAAGATATTTTTATCATACTTTATTTTTTATTTTGCACTTTATTGAGTTTAGAAAAAATGTGCGATCGATCGGATTGGCAACTGACTATGCTACTACAGTCTACTTTCAAAATAGCCTATCTATCCATAATATTATCCTATTTCACATTCCATACTAGCCAAAAAGCCTAATATCCAAAGAACCAAAAAGCCCATCTTCATTAAGAACTCAAAACTAGCCAGAAACTAACCAACCGAGTTCACCCGAGATGGGACCTAGTTCGGTCAAGTAGTTTCTGAATTTTAGTGATCTTCCTGAAGAACTGCAACCAACATTCGAATTACGAAATATCTGCACCAGAACTCATGACGAGTTCGGTTCCCAAAAATGCTATAAATAGATAATAAATTCCTATTTCAAATCATTCAATTCATTCTTCTCTTATTTATCTATTTAGAGCATTCAAAGATTTATATTTTCATATCTAGCCTTTTCGATTCCTAGCGAAGCCAAGTGCTATCTGGTTCAATCTGGAGTTTGGTTCAAGTTTTAAAAAAGACTTTTCGATAACTTTCTAGTTTTTGAATTTTGTCTTGTTGAAGTTGCGAGTCCTTCGGATAAAAACTTATGGTTGTAAGGAGTTGCAAGCGCTTCAGATTTAAAGCTTGTGCCATAGTGGATTAACTTCGAGCAAGAGTACTCAGACTGGATTAGTCCTCTCAGAGAGAAACAGTATACATCGATGTGTCATGAGTTTTTTTTCTGATGCTCTTTAAATTACGTATTTAATCTCTATAAAGTTTGTTATCATTTGCATAATACTTATCACGTTTAACACTGCATATATTTTAATTTGGTGATTTTTATTCTGTTGCACACATGCACTCTATTCATTTCCCCTCTAGACGGCTCGATGTTCCTAAAATTGGTATCAGAGCGGATTATACTTATACATAATAATTTAAAGAGTATATATAACAGCCGTGAAATTAAAATTCACAGGTGAAGGACAATCCATAAATGGACCTCCTCTATTTGATAGTAAAAACTACACATATTAGAAAACACGCATGAGTTTCATTCTTAAGTCACTTGACTTTGGTCTTTGGTTGATAGTTATCGATGGTTACAAGAAACCGGCCAAAATTGTGATGGATGGTAATCTAGTAGATAAGCCACACGATATATACACTGACCAAGAAAAAAACATGTTAGTAATGGACAAGCCATTAATGCTTTATTTTGTGCCATACACAAGACTGAATTCAAAAGAGTATCTACTTGTGTCACTTTGCACAGATCTGAAAACTTCTTAGGTAACTCATGAGGGAACTTCACAAGTAAAGAAAACTACGATTGGCAGATTGACACAAGAGTATGAGGCTTTTAAGATAAAGCCAAATGAATCAATCACATAGATGTTCGAGCGTTCCTTGGATATAACTAATCCTCTATCTTTTCTTCGTAAGGATTGCAGTAACCATGAAAAATTAGGAAGGTGCTCAGGGACTGACCAAGAATTGATGTCATGCCCCGATCCCGCAGAATTCTTTTATCTTTACTTTGGACTCTTAGGAACCATTAGTCCTTACTGGACATGATGCCATACAAGACTAAGTTGCGCTTGCAAAGGCCAAGACCTATACAATGACAAGATGGACAATAACGTAGCGAAACATATTGTAGATATTAGAAATTAGCAGTGGACACATTGCAGAATATAGTTGAATACAAGGTAGCAGAAACAAATGATGTTTATTGATATCTTTTGAATAGATTGCAAATCTCATATTATCTCACTGGTACATGTCATACTTGGCTTACAATCTTTTAGAACTTTGCAGATTATAATGATCTCGTTCCATATTACATCCCTTTATATACAAAACAAACTCTTGCAATAGATGACCAAGTTTTGAATAGAAAACTCATCACTTTGCATCTCTTCTGATTTCTGGGTCCTAAGGATGAGGCTCTGGCTTTCGCTTCAGATCATTCTTTTTATCGACCTTGCACCTACATGCAAGCTGGTGGTGGGTCAGCACATCAATGTACTGGTGATGTGAACAAAGGCTACATCATCTGAAACGATCACTAATTCATTTAATGAGAAAATAATCATATGATATGATTTTGCTACTTTTACCTATGTTCATTTCATGCAGATCAGAGTCAGATTACGTCTTTTGAAAATAATTTTGGAAAGCCACAATTAATTTCTATTCATTTCAAGCATACAAGGGACTATTCAATTCATGTGAAGTACGTAGCGTATTTTATGAGCCATAATCATTCCTCTTGTTCAAGCAACTCTTAGGGTCGATTAAAAGTATGATATTATATCTTTTCTTTTAGTGGGACATAACATTTCTTGGCAACATTCTAATCATAAACTTAAGCAACAGATATATCACTTTTAATTATCTTACCATAGCCTACGGTCCATACCTGCTTAAGACAAGGATTAGAATAAATATGATATAACCAATATTGTTCCCTGTTCGTCTGTGTATGTTAGCTCTTAGCAAAATTATCATCGACACTTGCAGACTCGATTGGCAGTTATGACTCTTTGGTTCAGCTTTGCACCAATCAACACCTATCTATATAATGGTCTATGGGTTATTTCCATGGTTAGCCGCTATGACTCTTTGGTTCAGCTCGTCGCTAGTGGACACAGATATCGACACCCCATGTACGCGAGGTCTCATTTACCCAGGGTGCCCTAATGTCATGACCCGTACCCTGTTTAGGGAACGAAGACATATGTATGTCAGCCTACGTCGTAGTATCGGCGGTAGAACGCTGTATAGGTCATCTATAACGTCTAACATCTAACAATAATGAATATAAACCAGTCATCTCCGTACGGAGGGATATAATCAAACTTAATCACATGAATCTAAAGAAGATAAGCACGAATATGATAGAGATAAAGATGAAATAGATAGTATAAAATAGATGCAGAATCACAAACACAAGTTCAGAATTTAAAGAATAATACAATCTCAAATAAGTACTACAGATCCAAAGTATCAAGCTGAAATACAAATTTAGTCAAAACCTAGCTAATCTATGTCACTACAGGTGGTGCGTCCTCTACGAGCACCGGCTCCACAGGCAAGTCCTAATCATAGTCTCTATCTATCCCAAACCCGTAGAAGGTCGAGCAATCAACATCTAAATCCTTTGAAAAATAGTTGTCCAGTTAGGATTGGAGCGAAGTACAAATGCCAACAGCAGTTCCAATAATTGACAAATACTATAAGAAACAGTTATAATGGAATACGAGATAGAATATCAATACTGGAAGTAAAACAGTACAAGGTAGATTGGATATCATGTATGGTGTAAGATATAAGGTAAAACTGGAATGTAAAGCAGTACATGTAAATCTTATGTATAATGTTAATATAAATGATGTCTTGAGATATTAAAGTGTTATGGATCGGCTTGGGTCCAGATCAGGCTGTTCCAATTGACCAGCTATGCAAAAGAACAAGCACAGATAAACCTGGAGATCAGGCCGGCCAAAATAGTAAGCAATTACTCAAGTAGTATTAGGTTGGCTACACCTTACGTATGGTGAGGGTGAAGCTATGCACAAGTTGTTACAGGAGGGGTATTAATCACATAACCTCTAATAACTCCCCAATCCCTCGAATAGTGTATTGGATCCAACCATGACACATCATGGCACAGAATTTAAAGAGCAGGGGCCAACCCACTCCCAATTCGGTGTCTATACAAGTATAAGAAACAAGATCGAACAATGTACCAATATACCAGGTAAACCGGACATATCTCATGATGGAATCTAATGTATACTAGTCCGTGCATCCTCGTGTCAAGAATCAAGTAAAATACTACAACTGAACAGATATAGTAAATATCAAAGCAATGAAAACTATCAGAATGTACTCGCCTGTGGTCCTGAGCTGGCAATATGAATCGAGGCTCAAAGTGGAGTCAAAAACCTATAGATGAGATATACATGTATTAAATAGGGTTTAACAGTGTTAGACATGTTTTCTAGTGTGTGATATACAATCTAGATCAAAACTAGGTCAAGTGTTAACTCACAGTTGACTTTTGGTCAACTGGTCAACTCTAGTCAAACCCTAGTCCAATCTTGGTTAGATGTTGACTCAAAGTTAACTTCTAGTCAAAATAGTCAACCTAAGCCTATCTGGTTAGAGTACCCCATATCAAGCCATTACTACCTATGTTACCCATATACACCCTATAGCTTAACCATTACTTAGTATATACATATATAGGATATACCTACTTTTCTAAATAGCACTCAAAATAGCTTAGATAGGTGTAATACTACCCATACCTATTGGGTCTTCTACTCTAAATTATACCTAAATGTAAATATAGGTATTACCTTGGTTTAGGAAAACCCTTATCTAGATAGGTAATAATTAACATCTAAATATATAGCCACTCTAGTTATCCTAATTATCACTCTACCAATGGCCTAAGCTATCCACAATTATATCTTACTGATACTCACAAGGTGACACTCAAACACACTCTATTTACTCAACCACTCACAACACACAAACATGGCATTGGCCAAATGGCCTTTGAACAAAGCAAACAGGAAAAAGGATTCCTTGATGCTGCTGCATGCTTTGATGCTGTTGCTGGCTTGCTCTGCTGCCACATGCAAGCAATGCAAATCTAATATCTAAGACACTAACCTCAGATACTCTAACACAAGACACTAACTCATAATCCTAACTAATTCTAATTCAAATCCCCTAATCCCTCTGCCTATGGCATGTTGGCCATACACCACCCATGGCCAACACCTATTCAACCTTTGAACTAACAAAATCCTATTTCCTCTAAACCACAACCTAACATCTAACCAAGCTAACTGAACTAACATCTAGATTTAGGTACTAACACTAACATATCCTATGATACATGCACATCTAACATCCAATCCCAAGCAAAGGAAGTAATGGACTGAGACTTCAAAGAGTATCAGTCAAATTACCTACAACAAGTGGGTCTGTTGTAATAAGGTAGTGGGGCAAAATGGATCCAATGGGCTGATATATAACTAACCCTCTCCTTCACTCACTTATACTAGGGCTAACCCCACATAAACCAATGGCCTAAAGGCCAACACTCAATTGAGGCTCAAATGGCTAAGTGGCCCATCCAAGCCAGAGTCAAAATTAAGCCAAGACAATCCCAATACTTCAGATGAACCCCCACCTTCTGACCTCATGATCATAAACTGATACTAACACTAGGATACATTAACAAATCAATTGTCACACACAACCAATGGCTAACACCCAAGCCACCTGTCATAGTCCTAATCCTCCTCACCACTCACACTCTCAATGCAATCCCTCTCATTCTAACACTCCTCAATTTCTGAAACTAACCAATTCCTGATACTCTTGTATCCTAACCAAACTAACTGAACAGTAACTCAACCAAGATGCTAACATATACATAACTAATATTCTAACAGAGGCTAACTAAACCAATACACTAAGATACATAACCGGTACTAACCACATTTACACTATTTTACTTTACATACCCAATGCACCATCACTCACTCTTATTGACACTAACACATGACACTACTGATAATGACACATGCACACACAACCAGGCATCTCACAAGTAACCACAAGATACACTAACACTGTTACACTATATCTCTTACTCACTTCCTTACCACATCTCCTCCTTTACCTATATTTGCCTCCAAATGCCATGCTCCAGGCTTAGGACTGCTGCTACCTGCAAGCTTAAACCAATGCAATTTGCTGCTGCAAGCCAATCCACTGCTGCTAAGTGCCAAATGGCCTCAAGCCAAAGTGGCTTGGCCACACAAACTTCAAGCCTATGCAAAACCCCTTCTCTTAGAGTAGGTAAACCTCATTACCTACTCAAACACCTACCCTACATTCACTAACTGATGCCTAGAGAAACTAACTCACCACCAAATCCTAATCTCTGATCTCTGATATACTAGCACCATCACATGGCCAAAGCCTTGTCTTTCACTCACTCCAATCTTGATACACATGTATCAAAACTAAAGCCAACTCACTCTCACTATCCTAATGATACTCCAACTGACAATACATCCAAATCCTATCTAACACTTGACCTATATGCCCAAGTGGCCCATGCTCATAAGTCCTATCAATATCCCGACTTATTATCTGACACTAACATACTAACTGAACTAACATTCTGACACTAACCAAAACCCCATCTACAAATAAAATGGCCAAGCTTACTGCATTAGTCGAGATGTGGTTAAACCCCCAACCTGTGCATCACTGCACAGGTCATCTCTGGCCTGTACTCCAAAGCAGAACAATGATGTTGCTGTAGCTGCACTTAGTGCAGGTAAATGCCATGTGGCCTGCACTGGCCCCTCTCCCTACTGTAGGGACACACACAAAAAGACAACCCAGATACCAACCTTACTTAGGATATCAACTCTCATCTCATTCACTTAATACAAGATACCATCTCGCCTAAACTGATACTCAAAGGACACTTTGATACACTTCACTAAAAATAGGAATCCTAACTGGAAACTCAACATTATGGCCTGTGGCCTTGCCCGACCCCTCTTCCCACTATCTATCTCTGATACACACCCCCCCCTGTATGTATCCATCTATTTATAATTTTTAATATACACATCCACTATATATGCACTAATACATTGATTAGGGACTCACACAACACTCCCTCTCTCCACTTTGACAGTGAACATCAAACCCCCAAAACTCTAATACCATATACATTACATATGCATATATAACATATGTAACACACACACACACACACACACACCCACACACACCACACACACACACACATATATATATATATATAATATATATATATATACACACACCACACACACACACAAACACACCACACACACACATATATATATATATATATATATATATATATATATATATATATATATTATATATATACACTTAGTAAGGTATACTAGGAATCCACTTAGGATACCTATGTAATGAAGAACCAAACGATATACAAGCCATTGAATCTGAAAATAGGACCTAAACTGTCACTGTGACATTTTAACAAACACTTTGGGGTCAAATTTCGTGGTCCTCCTAAAATGGACGCAAAACCCTGTGCAACTACCACAATAGGATTCATTAGGACCTCAATACTTTCTATTAGTCATGGGTAGGGTCTCCCACATGATTGCATAAATTTTAACCATAGAAATGGAAGATTAGAGGGTTATACCTATATAGAATGTAGCCTACACCAAGCTCCACGAATTTAGGGAAGTTGGGTGAAGAAAGAGCTCTCCAATCTTTGCTAGAGCCTGCTTGAGCTCCCCCAAGCTTTTGCACAACAAAGGAAAGAAAGAGGCAAAAATTTGGAAGAGTTTGGAATGGAGAAAATGTGAAACCCCTAAAGGAATGGCGGCTGCCATTTGGGTTTTTAAGGGGGTTAAGTAGGCACTAGACAAGCCCTAATCTCTTCATTACACTTAGTATTAGGTAGGTCCTCACGTGGGCTAAGTGGTTTGGATGTAATTAAGGCTTGTATCTAACTTGGTCATGACTAGAGTCTAATTAACCAAATTTATTGGTCAAGTCACATTAAATGGGTCTACTATGACTAATGAATAAGCTAGCCAACTAATAAATACAACCACCATATAAAAAGAAAAATATACACTAATTGTGAAATGACAAAAATACCTTTGTCCTAGAAAAGTGGTAGTGAGACCTAATCTCTCCTAGGCCGAGTGGTTCCCAGCGCCCCAGAAATCGACCCGAGAGACAAATTTTTTACCTTATGCACAAGTTGTCCGAGACCAATGCATGCTCTAACATTTTTATCAGATAAATCAAAGCTATTCATATATGGATCTAATTTTAATGATTGATCAGACTTTCGCAGATAAATGACATGTTCATTTCGTGCCTTAACAGATATACGACATTCTTTTTGTGCCTTTTCTCTTTTATTCATCTCAGAGTCAATGCTCCTATATGTTTATCTCCGTTACAACATGTACAAGTCCGTCTATACATGTCTAACATTTAGAACATATTTAAAGGACATACAATCATTCATCTTTCCTCTTTGAAACTTGATAATAGTTTTGTACAAATTTAACATATCAATCTACCTTTGAAAGTATAGGAATTCAGAACATGAAAGCAATATATTTTTTCTTCTTATTTGCATGGCAAGGTACTATTGAGCAAGACAACATTCATTTCTTATTAGAAGGAAACATTTTTATTGCTTAACATGCAAATTATCTCTTTTCTTGTTATTGGCAAAGCAGCATGTGAAATTATTTTAAAGCATATTGATTCACCATATTAGCATTCACAAGGATTACCATCTTGCTATTAGCAAAAATATTCACTCAAAAACTAAGATTCTTATTGGGCGTAAAAGAATCAGAAAATGAGTTTTTGTCCACTTACCCAGATCAATCGTCTTCTGTTTCAGAGTCAACAAATTCGATTATTCTATTTATCTAGTACCTTCGCGGAGTGGTGCACTACATAATTACCCACCAAAAAAATGTTTTGTCCGTGAAACTTAAGGAGGAACTTACGATATCCATAGCAACGATAGTCCTCATCCTTCGCCATCATCAACCAATAAAAATCTTGGTTCAAATCATATTAAAACTCATATTCGAAAATGTATCTGAATCAATCAAAAAAAAATATGCCGAAGTCATAAAAATATTTACGGACTTATGTTCATCACATTTTCGGTATGAAGTAGGTAAAGAAATTTCAATCAAGGGAACATCTTCGAATTCAATCGAGTCAACACTTGGTGAGAGGATCGTCTTACTTTGATACCATTATATCACGCTCCGATCCCGCAGAGTTCTTTCGTCCTCGCTTTGGACTCTTAGGAACTGTTCGTCCTCGCTTGGGAGTGTCGTGCAAGCCTAAATTGTGCTTGGACAAGGCCAAGACATGTAAAATGACAAGATAGACAATAATGCAGCAGAATATATTACAGATATTTGAAATTAGCAACAGACATATTGCAGAATATAATTTAATACAAGGTAGCAAAAACAAATTCTTTTATTGATATATTTTGAACATATTACAAAGCTCTCATTATCTCTCTGATACATGTCGTACTTGACTTACAATCTCTCAAAACTTTACAAATTATAATGACCCGTTCCAAACATTACATCCATTTATATACAAAACCAACTCTTGCAACAGATGACCGTCTTTTGAACAGAAAACCCATCTTTTGCATCTCTTCTGAGTTCTGGCTCCTGAGGTTGAGGCTCGAGCTATCGCTTCAGATCCTTCTTTTCATCCACCTTGCACCTACAGGCAAGCTGGTGGTGGGTTAGCACATCAATGTACTAGTGATGTGAACAAAGGCTACATCGTCTGAAACGAACACTAATTCATTTAGTGAGAAAATATTCATATGATATGATTTTGCTACTTTTACCTATGTTCATTTCATGCAGATCAGAGTCAGATTATGTCTTTTGAAAATACTTTTAAAAATCCACAGTTAATTATATTCATTTCAAGCATACAAGGGACTATTCAATTCATGTGAAGTATGTAGCGTATTTTATGAGCCATAATCATTCCTATTGTTCAAGCAACTCTTAGGGTCAATCAAAAGCACGATATTATGTCTTTTCTTTTAATGGGACATAATATTCTTGGCAATAGTCGTAATCATAAACTTAAGCAACATATAAATCACTTTTCACTAATTCTTACCATAGCCGATGTCCATCCCTGCATAAGACAAGGATTAGAATAAACATGATATAACTAATACCATTCCTTGTTCGTCTCTGTATTGTTAGCTCTTAGCAAAATTATCATCCGCACGTGCTGTCTCGATTGGCAGTTGTGACTCTCCGGTTTATATTTGCACCAATCAACACCTATCTATATGATAGTCTATGGGTCATTTCCTATTGTTATCCACTGTGACTCTTTGGTTTAGCTCGTCGCTAGTTGACACAGTTATCGACACCCCATGTAGGCGAGGTCTCAATTACCCCAGGGTGCCTTAATCTCTCCTAGGCCGAGTGGTTTCCAGCGGCCCAGAAATCCACCCGAGAGACAATTTTTTTACCTTATGCACAAGTTGTCCGAGACCAATGCATGCTCTACCATTTCTATCTGACAAATCAAAGCTATTCACATATGGATCTGATTTCACAGATTGATCAGAATTTTACAAATAAGCTCCTACATGTTTATCTCTATTGCAACATGTACAAATCTGTCTCTACATGTCTGACATTCAGAACATATTTAAGGGATAGACAATCGTTCATTATTCCTCTTTGAAACATGATAACAGTTTTGTCTGAATTTAACATATCAATCTACCTTTGAAAGTATATGAATTCAGAAGATGAGAGCAATCTATTTTCTCTTCTTATCAGCATAGCAAGGTACTATTGAGCAGGACAACATTCATTTCTTATTAGCTGACAATATTCTTATTGCACAGCATGCATTATCTCTTTTCTTGATCTTGGCAAAACAATATGTGAAATTATCTTATAAGTATATTGATTCGCCATATTAGCATTCACAATGATTACTATCTTGTTATTAGCAATAACATTCATTCAAAAACTCAGATTCTTATTGGGCATGAAAGAATCAAAAATAAGTCTTCGTTCACTCACCCAGATCAATAGTCTTCTGTTTTAGAGTCAACAAATTCGATCTTTCTATTTATCTAGTGCCTTCACAGAGCGGGACACTACAATTGGAACCCGAAGGCTACCACGAGCATTAAAGGAAACGATCTCACCACAATGTCACTAGAGATGTTGATGGGCAAACTCATGACCCATGAGCTTGACCTAAAAGACTTTGAAGAGGCAATCCCAAAGGAAAAAATCTATCGCCTTCAAAGTACAAGCCAAAAAGTTCTCAAGTGAAGATATTGACGATGAAGGTTCAGATGGTGATGAAAAAGCCCTACTAGTCAAGAACTTTAAGAAGTTGAACTTGAGGTTTGAAAAATCAAACTGAAAGAAGAAAGGCGTCCAAGAGGCAATAGAAGAAACCATATGCTATGGATACAAGAAGACCGAGCATATCAAGAGGACTGCCCAATAGCCCAGAGCAGTCATTACAACCGATCAAGCAGGAAGTCAATAACCGATCGAAAGTATTCAAATACCAACATCTAGCATGAAATTAAGGCCAGTGAATCAAAAGAAGAGGAAAGATTCAACAGATCCGCAAATGTTTGTTTTATGGCATTTGATCAGGTATCAGACAATCCTCTATATGATGTCTTTACTTTCGATGAACTCTCTGATGCTTTTAGCGACCTACTTGACGAACACAAAACGTGTTAGACAAGTACAAGCAATCTCGAAAAGAGATAAATGCATACACAATCGAAGAGGCTAGATTGTCTAACTTATTATAAGATATAAAGGAGACATCTACCACAGCTAATACAGAAGAAATAGCTAACATTAAGAAAAGTCTTCATGAGGCTTAATGCATGGTTGAAAAGAGAGAAGGACTATGCAATAGCACTTTCTCTATATGATTCTACAAAGAGACTACACATTGACACTGAACAAAAGCTGAAAGATATGACTGAGAAATAATAGTAGCTTGTTCAATCTCTAAAATGTTAGAGATAAAGTTAGAAAAATATGTTAATTCTATTATACTGCCTAAGATCTGTCCTACTACACATATACCAAATAAGACACGATCAAATAAAGCACACAAGAAATATGTTTCACATAAACATGCTTTCACTTACAAGTATTCACATAAGACCCAAAAGTCTCATGTCTGCACTAAAACAGAGGACACTAATACTATAATCATATGCATATATTGTGCTCAACACAGACACATATCACAGTACTGTAGAGTTAGAAACTTAGTAGACATGATTCAATATAAATGGATACCTAAAACTAATAATACTGGATCCTCAAAGAAATGAGTAGCAAAGGTCACATCTACTCGTCTTGTAGGTGGGCCAACCCTTTCATGCTAGAAGCAAATGGATCCTCGATAGCCGATGTTCGTCGCACATGACAAGTTACACATCTCTATTCATGATGCTATTGATGTGAAGAGATATATCTTCTTCGATAATAATCTGAGAGGTAATATTATAAGTAATGGTACTATTAGTATTTTTCTATATCCAGAAATAAAAGACATTTGTCTTGTAGCTAAATTAAAACATAAACTTCCATGCATTAGCCATCTTACTGACAATGGTTACGATATTAATTTTGTTAAGGACAAATGTTCTATATATGATATGTCCACTGGTAATCCTTTCTATGAAGGAATCACGAAGGATGACATTTATGTTTTCTTTTTAGAAAGTACTAATAGTTCAGGTAAGTTCCTAGTAGTCAACCAAGTAGAGAGTTAGCTCTGGTATATGAGATTAGGACACGTAAACATGGATACCATTTCAAAGCTATCAACAAAGACATTGGTAAAAGGACTACCGGAGATATCGTTCAAAAGAGACATGGTTTGTGCCGATTGCGAGCTAAACAAAACAGCTAGATCCTCATTTAAATTTATCAATGATGTAAGTACTTTTAGACTCTTTTAGTTGATTCACATAGATTTTTTGGACCTAGTAGAGTCATCAGCCTTGGTGGCAGTCTCTACGCTTTTGTTATTATTGATAATTTTTCTAGATATACATGGGTTTTTTTTTATCAAATAAAAATAATGCACTTTTTGAATTTGAAATTTTCTGTAAAAATGTTCAAAACAAAAAAAAGGTTTCATGATTACTTGTATTCGAAGTGATCATGGAGGCAAATTCATAAATTCTGATTTCAAAAAGTTTTGTGAAACAAATGGTTTTTCTCATAAATTTTTCTGTCCTAGAACTCTCCAACAAATTAAATGGTACTGTGGAACGGAAGAACAAAACTCTAAGCGATATGGCTAGAGTCATACTTAACCAACACAACCATCCAAAATATTTTTGGTCTGAAGTTGTAAGTACAACTTGCCATATTTTGAATAAGATTTTGATTCGATCTATATCGGAAAAGACTCCCTATGAACTGTGGTTTAATCGCATTCCAAATATTTTATATTTTAAAATTTTTTGGATGTCGCTGTTATATCCTGAACCCCAAGGATAACTTGGATAAGTTCGATTCGAAGACAGACAAATGGATATTCCTTAGTTATGCTGCCAAGAGTAAGGGATATAGAATTTTCCATAAAAGATCTATGTTGTTGAAGAGTCGATTAGTGTTTCATTTGATGAGCTCAACAGTCAAATATCTAGTGACAACGATGATGAAGATACAAGGAACACATCCAAAGCATCTAAAGATACTATCGCTGACAAGAAATATCTGGAGAGTCTACCGAAAAAGATGAAATTCATGACCTAAGAAAATGAAATTCATGACAGACCATCCATAGTTCATTGTCATAGGTGATGTATTGAAGGAAACAGGTGCACGTTCTTCTACTAGGGTTATATTTGCTAATGTTGCATTCATTTATCAAGTATAACCTAAAACAATAGCAGGTGCATTCTTAGATGAGTTCTAGATTTATGCCACGCAAGAGAAACTAAACCAGTTCGAGAGAAATCAAGCTTGGAAACTTGTTCCCAAACCTATTGGTTAATCCGTAATTTGTACCAAATGGTTGTTCTGAAATAAAGTAAGTGAGAATGAACAAGTTACATGCAACAAAGCATGTCTAGTGGCTCAATGTTATAATCAAGAAGAAAATTGATTAGACAAGACTTATGCTCATATTGCTAGAGCTGAATCCATTCGTATTCTTTGTGCATTCGCAAGTTTTCACGATTTAATTTTTTTCAAATGGACGTGAAAGGTGCATTTTTAATGGATTTATGAAAGAAGAGGTTTTTGTGAAATAACCCCCTGTCTTTGAAGATTTTTAATTTTTAGATCATGTTTTCAAGTTACAAGACACTCTATGGACTCAAACAAGCCCCTTGTGCTTAGTGTTATCGCCAATACCTTCTTACTTGAAAATAGTTTTTTAAAAGAGAGAGTTGATACTACATTGTTTATCAAATCTTGATGATATTTACTAGTATAAATTTATGTATATGACATTGTATTTGGTTCTACTAATGAACATCTATGTCAAGAATTTGCTAATGTTTGCAGAGTAAGTTTGAGATGAGTATGATGGGAGAGTTGAACTACTTCATTGGACTAGAAATCAAACAGAACTCTCAGGGAACCTTCATCAATCATGCTAAGTACATGAAGGACTTGCTAAAGAAGTTTGACTTCGACAACACAAACTCTATCAGGACTCTTATGATTACATCAACCAAACTTGATCTTGATGAAAGTGGAAAAAAGTCGACCAGCATAAGTATCGAGATATGGCTGGTCTTTTATTGTATTTAACTGCTAGTCAACCCGATATTATCTTTAGCATTTGCATCTATGTAAGATATCAAGCTAATCCTAAGGAATCACATTTATATGCTGTTAAGCGCATCTTTTGATACTATAAAGGAACTTCTATGTCGCCTTATGGTATCCCAAAACTACATCATTTCACCTAATTGGGTATTCTAATGCTGATTTTGCTAAATGCAAAGTAGACCTTAAAAATACTAGCGACGTGTCATTTTCTAGGCAAAGCTTTAGTCTCGTGGTTTAGTAAGAAGCAAAATTATGTTGTATTGTCAACGATTGAAGCCAACTATATTGCTGCATGTCGTTGTTGTGCACAAATTTTATGGATAAAGTAAAACCTAGAAGACTACAATCAGTACTTCACTAAGATTCCCAAATATTGTGACAACACTAGCACTATAAATATGGCTAAGAACCCTGTATGTCACTCATGCACTAAACATTGAGATATGCACTACACACATTGAGATACATCATTATTTTCTACGTGATCACTATAACATTGGAATATATGTTTAGAATTTATTGACACGGATTATCAGCTGACAGATATATTCACAAAACCATTGGCTGAAGACCTATTCAACTATCTACGTCGTGAGTTAGGTATCCTTGAATTCTTGGAAGCATAATGCTTAATATTTAATAAAATGCTTAGACTTTATTCAATGATGTTTTAAATCAAAATTATTTTTGGTACAAGCCGAAAGGGCCCTTCTGTCATACAAGTGTAAACAACCTGAAATGACATGGTGTACTAGTCTTCGAACTACCGCTAGCTGGGATTCGGCCCCTACAGCTAACCCAAAGTAATAAAGATATATTAGATTAATGAATTATAGTTTTAAGATATTTTTAAGAACATTAATCAACCTATGCTTCAGACCGAGTTTTGTGGGCTCATTTCCAGAACAACCCGAGAGCTAGCCCACATATTTTTCTTTGCTCCTACCCTATTTATAAAACCCATATGTTCGTTTGAGCCAAACATCACCCTTCTTCTACTACTAAAAACTTTCCCCAAACCCTAGTTTCCCAAACCCTAACTCTAGATCTATCTATTTTAGAGTTTCTAACCTAAATCGCTAGGATTTGTGGAGCTCTTGAGGTTCTCTTCAATCTATTTCAATTTTTTGAGGTAATTTTTTCACTTTTCTTCTTCAAATTTTAATGACACCTATATTTGCTAAGAAGAAGAAGATAGGAGAGAGTGCTTCAACTTCGAATCAATTATATGGCCCTCTTGAGAGTCTTTTTAGTCCTCACCCTCCTTCTGATGAGGATTATTATGATTCTAGCTTATTTATGGATTTAGAAACTTCTAGTGCTTGGTTTGATGATTTCCACAAAAGAGCTATCTATCCTAAAAATACTATTAATTTAATATATTTACTTTCTAGAATATTAACCTATGTGAATTATTGGAAGTTGTCAACCCTATTTATGGCAATAAAGTTCGTATGTTTTACTACAACTTGTATTATTCAAATGATATTATGTATTCTTCTATCTGCAGAATCAAGATAGAATTTGATGATGATTTGAGTGAATGGCTCTAAGTTTTCAACACTGGAGACGCTCTTGTTGATGTCAACAAAGTTCATTTCGGTCCCTATTTGAACTTAGGAAACTTCAAGGATGTGATGTGTGCTCCAAATTTCAGACCCCCGAGACAGCTCATGTCACGGTACTTGAAGGCCGTATTTGGAAAAGTCACATTATATCATGGTTTCTATCTTGCCCAAAAAGGGATCTACCGATAAGATCACGTATTTGGAAAAGTCAACATTATATCATATTTATTTTAGGATTCCTTTCAGTCTTTCCAAAACTATGAGGCGGCTTTGATCAACTGTAAGAAGGCCGATCGGAACATTATCTACCTTTGATTCTTTCTATCATCTTTCGTATATATGACAGTTTTTTTGGATTTTTGTCCCATTGATTATACTCCATCAGAACTCCATCAGTCTCGTAGGTTTTTTCCTCGTCCTTCTACTGTTGGTACCAGAGGTGTACCACCTATCGCTCAGGTTCCTCAGCATGACCAGCTCCTGCTAATGTCCCTCATGCCCACACCATAGGTCAACTCTATTCCTTGATGACTATTCAGAGCGAGTGTTTTGAGGCTCGATGTACTCTTGAGGATGAGCGTTAGCAGGCATAACATATTCATTAGAGAGACACTGACTATCGTATCACCTACCAGCTCCAGACCTTACAGAATGGTACTACTGATACTCAATGGACTCTGACCCATTATCCTTCTGGGCCCCCTTTTCTCTGTCATCCGGACTTTAATGGACCCTGATTTGATGACCGTCAGGCTGGAAGATATTTTGATCCTACTGCAGCTTACGTCGATCCGAACCGGTCTATTAACACTGGTGAGGATTCTAGTTAATGAGGTATTTGGACTTTTGGATTTATGCGACTGATGCTGATGATGATGATGATGTTTTTGTTTTTTTATGACATTATGTAGTATGTCTCAGACCTTGATTATGCATTTACTTTCTAGTTATGGTTAAATCTCTTCAGACTTCCATATTATCTTAGTGATTTTATGTATTTCCATGCAATTGCTACTGCTATTTGTTTCAGTTCTACTACTTATTGTTGGCCTTATCATTACTATGTTTATTGGTATTCTTATTTTTGTTCTGTTTGTTGTTTATGCTCATTATTTGCGGGGGAGTATCCATTTTGTACAAATGACAACGGGGGAGAAAGAATTAAGAATAATACAAAAGACAAATCGAATCAATATCGATCAAAGGTATAAAATTTTAAGTTAATATTGAAAGATATTATTTGGTATAAACTCAATGTTTGTCAACTATCAAAATGAGGGAGATTGTTGACCCATTGGTCATAGTCATACCTGATTTTAATGATCAACATAAATTTGGTCGATACGCAATAATATGCAGCTACAGGTACAAACGCAGAACGTCTACTTCCACACTGCTACTATTCATCGTCTTCGTCAAGCAAAGATTATGGATGTATATCAAGACATTTTTATGCTTTATTCTGTATGTTATACTTTATTGAGTCTAGAAAAAGTATGCGGTCAATCAGATTAGCAATTGGCTATGCTACTAAAGTCTACTTTCAAAAAAGCTACTTATCCACAAAAGATCCTATTTCACATTCCATACTAGCCAAAAAGCCTAATACCCAAAGAACCAAAAAGCCCATCTTCATTAAGAACTCAAAACAGGTTAGGAAACTAACTAACCGAGTTCGACCCGAGTTTGGTGAAGTAGTTTCTGAATTTCAGTGGTCTTCTAGAAGATCTGCAACCAACGTTCGAATTACAAAATATGCACCTGAATTCATGCCGAGTTCGGTTGCTAAAAATGGTACAAAAAAATGAAAAATTTCCATTCCAAGTTATTCAATTCATTCTTCTCTTATCTATCTATTCAGAGCATTCGAATAGCTTTATATTTTCATATCTAGCCTTTTACGATTTCTAGCAAAGCCAAGTGTCATTCCGGTTCGATCTAGAGTTTGGTTCTAGTTGTAAAGAAGGCTTTTCGAAAACGTTCCATTTTCAAATTTTGTCTTATTGAAGTTGCGAGTTCTTCGAATAAAAAACTCGTGGTTGTAAGGAGCTGTAAGTGCTTCAGATTCAAAGCTTGTGCCATAGTGGATTAACATCGAGTAAGAGTACTCGAGACTTGATTATTCCTCTCAAAAGAAAACCAGTATACATCATTGTGCCATGATTTTGTTTGTCTGACGCTCTTTATATTACATATTTAATCTCTATAATGTTTGTTATCATATGTCTAACACTTGTCACGTGTAACACTGCATATATTTTAATTTGGTGATCTTTATTCTGTTGCACACTCGCACTCTTTTTACCCCCCCTAGAGGTGCTTGTCACGACCCGCACCTAATGTAAGGGCACGAGACGTGGTTACGTCCAGCCTACGCTGCAGTATCGGCGGTAGAACGCTGTCCTAGGTCACATACATCTAACAGTTATAAGGTACCTGTACAGTTTATACACTCCGAATGGAGGTGACATAAATGAGTACAACTCAATCACAACTAAGGAAGAAAGTACGATACGATAGAATAGATGAAACACAGAATCCACAGATGATAATACAAGATAGAGAGATAGCTGAAAGTCTAAGATAAACATTCCCACAAATCCAGAATACAAACTCCAAATATATACAAGTGTATCTGACAAGACATGAAGATAAATAGAACTAGCCTAGTCTACAGGGGTAGTGTCATCAGCAAGTGTTGGGTCCTCCTGAGGGCCCAGTTCGCATGTGTCGTCTAAGCCTTCTCCGTAATAGGTGGGACACAGCTCCTTAAAATCATCTGTAATATTTCAACAGGTCCAGTCAGGACTAGAGCGAGCACAGTACATCTCATGCAGTTCATATCATGACAGGAATAAAATATAGGCAATAGAGTAAGATACATGAAACGCTGAAGAGTATACATGAGTAAAAGAGAAGACTGTAATAAATATCTACTATAAGTAAAGAGCTACAGTGAACTAGTGATTTAGAGTACAAGCTTGACATGTGAACGGCTTGATAATAAACATGAGAGGTTGTACATGGCTATACTACTTTGGAACTTGTCCATATGACTATTTATACTCCCCCGTACCCCAATCAATACACAAGGATCCGTTCAAGTTATGTTATTGTATATGATTTCACATGGGGGCCCAAAATGGATGAACATGAATATAAACATGGGGGCTCCGTGAACATGAGAGTACATGAATCACGAGAGTGCACATGAATGGTGAAAGCACAAGAATACATAATAAAAGTGAAACGCACATGACATGATGTATCCAATGCTCCCGAGGGGGATAACATCGTATGAAAAGATCCATATAGTACTAATCCGTGTTTCCATCGTGTCAGCATCAAGTAAAATAATGTAGAGCAAGAAAATACTCCTAGCAAGTATGAAACGGTCAGATAATGTACTCGCCTGATATCCTGAATGTCTGAGTAAAATACTGCCTGAGGAGTGGTGTCTGGCTCCTAATAAGAATAGTACAAGTCACAACATATCCAAACAAGTAAAATAAGCTACTATGATACATTCTACATGATGTTAGGTCAATTCTAGACTAAAGTCAACCCTGGTCAACTTTAGTCAACTATCTAGTCAAAGCTAGGTCAACTAGGTCAACCTAGACCCAATCCAGTCTCACTAGGCCTAACCTTGTCTACCCTAGCAAGTTTACACCAAGCCAAAGCTATACAAGCCAACATAAGCCACATATCAAGATACATCACATTCATGCATATTCAACTTTATATATAAAGAGAAAGGAAACTAACATGTAAATCTATGTGTGTGTGTGAACATGGAGGTGTACATAAAAAGGAGAAATCAAACACTAGTTATGAGTTTACACTACACATGGCACAAAGCTAATCCATCTACATTACACTTGTATTTATACTTAACATGCATGGCTACAAGTATACATCTATATACAATAGAGTAGAGACTAATTTAGTTATAACTAACATGCATCTATACTCTACATATATCTATATACATTATAGCAATCATTTAGAGAAGGGTTACACGGCATGGTGGTTGACATAGAGTGGGGTGTCCTTTGTGTAGACACGTGTGTAACATGTGTTCTCAGGAATTTAGATTCATCAGTGGGTATAATGTAGGCTAGATGTGTGAATCATTCAATGTGGTTCTCAGATTTCGAATGAACCAATGTCCTGTGTGTGTACCATACAGGGAAGTGTATAGGCATGTAGGTAATGTATGGTAAGAGTGTGTCAAAAGAGTGTCTCATTCCCAGGTTTAGTGTAGATGTGTGTGTATATGTGTAATCTTAGGTTTCAGTTTCAACAGTGAGGGGCAAACAGTGTGTGTTCATCAGGATATATGTGACAGGAATTTTGGGAACAACATGTATTATATATATAGGTTAAAGCCTCAACCATGAAGAGTCTATAATGATTAATGAATACAATTCCAACCCCAAACCCAGCATTGCATCAACTACAGCAGCATCACAACTGGGTTTGAATAGTAACATAAAACATGAAAGTAATATGAACTCAGTTTACAGGAACTGGAAAAATTGAATGCCAAACCCAATTATAAATTCGAACACACATATCTATGATAAATACAAACCCAAATATGTTAACTAAATTCAGATGTGATTACAACATGATTTAAATCATTCAACAGTTATGTAATAAGGAAAACTCAGGAACAGTGACAGTGTATCATACTGTATCAGAAAATAGGCATTCCTTATTTCGAATGCAAAACAAACCAATTAATCAAACAAATTAGGGTTGGTAATCATCCATGCATATGTGCACGTGTCTCACTAACCTTCACGTGTCCAAAAACATAACACAAGTGTCCAGAACCCACACGAACCAACACAACACAACTGGACACGAACAGTGCAACCCGTGCACGAGTCCTAGCTCACTTGACATAAAACTATTGGACATGAGGCTTTGGGGGTGTCGTGTCGGACACTGCCCCTACCTCTGTGTCCAACCTCACGTGTCCAAGTGCCCTAAAACAGCCGTACGAGCACACGAGCAGCAGGACAGCCCGATTGCCGCGCGCGGGCGTGTCCACGACTCAAAAATGACACAAATAGGACACGAATCCAGCTCAGTTACAAGGAAAGTGTTAAGCCACATAAAAACATAATTTCCTATTCAAATACATTTCAAAAATAGTGATGAAAAGCCCACTATGGCATTTCATCGAACACAATAAAACCTAGGCTGATACGTGTCCGATACGGACACGTAATGGACACGAGTCAACACGAAATCTATACCTACAGCTAGAGGACACCTAGGGCTATGCAAATATGTTAAGAAATCAGAAAACTAATGGTTAAAAAGAATGTTACCTATAGGTTGTTCCTTCTCAAGAAAAACCTAAAAAGGTAGATCCTTCCTTGCTAGCTCACAACTCCTGTGGAATCCAAAACTGAGATTCACCTCCACCAACAGTAGGAGAACAATAATCAGGTCACAATGCAAAAGATTTGAATGGAAATGGATGAGGAATGATCAAAATAGGAAGGGTTGAGGGAAGAACCAAACCTTTGCTCTTGAAAATGGAAGAATATGCAAAAGAGGCAAGAAATTTTGAGAGGCATTAAATAGGGGGTGGATCCCTAGGTTGTCGGCCCAATATTCTAGGGTTAGGGTTTTGGGGATCAACGGCCCAAAATAGTATTAGTTAGTCATGGTTAGGTTACACACTAGTCTAAGTCATGCATCCTAGTTAGCTCTAACCAACCATGACTAACTAATACTAACCATGACTAACTAAGACTAACCATGACTAACTAAGACTAATCTAGGCTAGGTCCAATCTAGGTTAGGGCTAATCATAACACATGGCAACTAATTAAATAATTATTAAACCACCCATTCCAATAAATATATTAATTTTTAAAATTTTCAAAATAACAAAAATACCCTCAAACAAGAAATGTGGTAGTGACAAATCTACCATCCTTAAAAGAATTTCGTCCTCGAAATTGAAAGGCGAAACTAAACAGATGAGAAGGATAAACAATCATACCTCAAGGTCCAAAAAGATAAGGGTATCGCTCGCGCATCTCATCCTCCCGTTCCCAGGTAGACTCTCCTGGAGAATGATGCCTCCATGCGACGTGAACCAAGGGTATTACCTAGTTTCTCAGTACCTTCTCTCGGCGATCCAGAACCTCCACTGGCTGCTCTGGATAACTGAGAGTAGGTCCCACCTCAATCTCCGAGTGATCGAGTACATGGCTAGGGTCAGCCACGTACCGTCTCAACTATGATACGTAGAATACGTTGTGGACACCCACTAGTGTAGGTGGCAAGTCTAGCCTATGTGCCACATCACCGACTCTCCCGCTGATCACGAAAGGTCCGATGAAGCGTGGGCTAAGCTTTCCATCTCCACCAAAATGTATGGTACCACGAGTCGGAGATATCCGCAGAAAAACTATGTCTCCGACCTAAACACAAACAAGGTCTCATGTTACTAAATAATCAAACATGATCAAACAAACAAATAAAGAAACAACCTACTTATAATCCTATCTCTAATCTGTACCTCAAACTCCAAGGGCCTCTAGTGGCTATCGGCCCAGTGCCGATGTCTGTCCTGCGCCACGCGAAGTCTGTCCCTGATGAGCTTCACCTTCTCGGCTACGTCAACAACCATCTCCAGTCCCAGTAAAGCTCGTTCGCCAACGTCATCCCAAGATAAGGGTGTACGACACCTACGCCCGTATAGAGCCTCGAAAGGTGACATCTCAATGCTGGCCTGAAAACTGTTGTTGTAAGTAAACTCTACCAAATGCAGATGATTCTCCCAGAAACCTCCAAAATCCAAGATGCACGTCTGTAGCATGTCCTCGAGCGTCTAAATAGTCCTCTCTGACTGTCCGTCCATCTGGGGGTGGTATGCAGTACTAAACTTGAGCTGAGTGCCCAAGCTAGTCTGCAGACTCCTCCAGAAATAAAAAGTAAAGCGACTATCCCGATCTGAGACAATGCTGACCGAAACCCCATGAATCCTGACTATCTGTCGCATGTACATCTCTGCAAGCCTCTCTGTAGACGTACCCACCTTGAATGGCAAGAAGTGGGCCGATTTGGTCAACCTGTCAACGATGACACAAATCGTGTCTTTTCCTTCTGCTGTACGCGGCAATCCAGATACGAAATCTATAGTGATATGCTCCCACTTCCACTCTGGAATGGTCAATGGCTGCAATAATCCTCCGGGCCTCTACCTCTCTGCCTTGACCTGCTGACAGACCAAGCATCTAGCTACGAAGCGAGCTACCTCCCACTTATCCTGTACCACCAAAATGCTCCCTTAGATCTCAGTACATCTTGTTGGCACCAGGATGTATAGTGTACTGAGATCTGTGAGCCTCCTGCATTACTTGCTCCCTGAGCTCTCCACTGGGCACACATAACCTGGAACCGTACCTCAAGGCACCATCCTCTGCAAGAGAAAACTCGCCATCCACTAGCCCTGCTCGACCCTGCTCTCGGAGATACCACAGAATAATGTTCTTGAACTGCATTGACTTAATCCTCTCCACCAAGTCTGACTGAATCTGTAGGCCCCACATCTGCATCTGAACTCCGGGCACAATCAACTCAATCCCTAGGCACTCCAAGTCAGCAAGCAAATGACGGTCCATAGTCAAACACATGGCTGTCGTATCACATAAAGCTCATGCAGCTTAGGTTACAGTCACCCTTGGTCGCATGAAGCTTAGAGACTTTAGGACCGCATAGGTTGAGCCGCATAAGGTTCATGCGGCTTGGGTAGCAATCCTTCTGGCCGCATGACTATGTCTAAGCATATGAACCCTATTTTTTTAGTGACATAATATTTTGTCTGATCACGTCTTATCTTTTAGTCAGATAGTCAGAGCTGTTTTTGTTGTTAGTTTTTGACAGAGTTTGTTAGCTTTATCAAAGGACTGATCAACTTGGCCACATATATTCTTTCTGCGGCTCGAATCAGTCTGGTTGCAGACGGGCCGCATAGGGTTTGAATCTGTCATGTGGCTCTCCTTTATGCGGACCAGTTTGGCCCAAAGTATTCATGCGGCCAGTTGTTGTCTGCCATGAAATATAAAAGAACAGAACAATTATCGGAGGATCGAACTTTTACTTCACGTTACAGACTCGCTTGTACAAAGAAATCCTAGGGACGAAAACCTAGGTACAGCAGTCTAAGTACAATTGTTTATTTTTTATTCTGGGGGGTGACGATAGAGGCTCAGAAAAGCGACGGCCGCTCTGCCTTACTCCTTGGACGATCGGTATGCAGCCTTGGCTCGTGGAAGATCTGCTTGGCGTGGACGAAGAAATGCTCTTCTTGCTCTCCTTGTGTTGCTCTCCTGGCTTCTCTCTCTCTGTGGTTATCGAAAAGGGGGGAACTCTCTCTGTATATCTGTCTCTCTTTTTTTTTATTCTTTTGTTGCGGGGGTCTGTGCAAAAAATGATGCTGGCTATTTATAAGAGTGGGGGTGATCATTAGGGTTTACTAATGATCATTTGTTTGGAATGTCGGCGCTCCTTCAATCTATCTGAACCCTTGATCCTGATTACAATGAATCTAGGCCATTAATGCAGATAGCACCGAATCTTGTGAGCAATTAATGTTAACTGCTTTAAATCTTCATGATTGATTATACCAATGTCCGATTGCTCGCCACGTATCCCATTGGCTTGATGATAAATGATATGCCCTGATCTCAGTAATTATGATGATGTCAAATATATTTGTTGGGATTCGGTTAAATCCTTGATTGATCCGATGCCACGTGTTTTAATTGTGGTTCCTGCCAGAGCCGCATGGGATAGACAAGACTTGAACCGCAGGGAGATAATCTTCATGAGCCGTATAGGACAGTGCTTTATTGAGCCGGGGGATGAACTCTCAATGAGCCGCATATGCATAACCTCTACAGCCGTAAGCTAGCGTTGTATTGAGCCGCAGGGACTGAGTTCTCGGTGGGCCGCATATGGCTAATTTCTGCTGGCCATATAGGGTGACTTCTTAGGAGCCGCATGAAGCTGTTCCCCATTTAAGCCGCATGAGACGTGCCACGTGGCAATCTAGGACTTCTGTCGGGTCAGTTCATTTTCTTCTTTTCCCGAAGAGTCTGTCATTATGGTAGAACCATTATGACGCTTTATGTCAGAGCCGTCACGGTCGTCGAGTCGTGTCAGGGCATTAAATGAGGCCACTACTCAAATGGCCAGCTGTAGGAAGGATCCCAAGGGGGGATGTGGCGTCGATCGGGCCGTATAAACTGCATACACTCCCGAGCCGCATGAGACCGAGAGTCTTCTTTGAATCGTATAAGGCAGCTCCTGTATGAGCCGCATGGGCTTCTTTCCAGAGCCGCATGGACCATTACTCTGATATTTCCATGCTTCTACAGGACCCCCTTCAAAGTTTTCAATTTACAAAATTGAAACACTTTGAATAAGAAGCATGGCCCCGTTCATGCCGCATAAGTGTCTCAGCCGCATAGACTCATCTGGCCGCATAGGCTCTTTGCCATGTCTGACTACGTGTGCAAATCTTCATTAAATGCTCTTGATTCGTTTTGAATTAACCCGTCTTTTGGGGGGATCCCAAGGGTCGGTTTTGCCTTGACCGAAGCATTTTTGCCTTTATCTTTTGAAGCGGCGCGTAATCCGAGGCATAATCCGAGACGTTTGTTTTTTTTATGGGTCTCTTTCGCCTATAAATAAGACTTTTAGTCTCTTGGGGTTTCTTTACCTTCTCTCTTTGCTCGAATTCCCTGTTGCCGTTTTGCTCTTCGTCTTCTTCCTTCAACGATCGACAATGGCTCCCAAGAAGGCTGCTGCGTCGAAGGCCGCAAGGGTAAGGCGGTTGCTTCTACGACGACTGCAGCGACGAACGTGGTCACTCCTCCGCCGGCTGCTGTGCGTTCTATCCATCCCGACGTTCACCCCCTATCGCTGGTAAGGGTCGTCTGAAAACCCTAACTGTTGCCATGGCTCTGCTGCATACTTTATGCACAAGCCGCATGTACGGGGCTTATCGATGTGACCGCATAAGCCCTTCGCCCCATGGGGCCGCATGAGCTTGTTATACTCGATCTGAGCCGCATATGTGTTTTCGATTTGGGCCGCATAAGCGTTGCTCACTTTTTGAACCGCATAAACTCGCTTGCTTGCATCCGCATCTCGCATGAGTCTGGCTTCGTAGGCGTGCTTAACCTGAACCGCATGGGTCTATAAGCTCGTCTGAATTTGAGTTGTATGGACTCGGCTAACTCGGAGCCGCATGAGGCTATGATGCACCGAACCGCATGGACGTATCTAATGCTGAGCCGCATGAGGCTGTGACGACCCGAGCCGCATAGACTCAGATGATCTTTCCAATGCTTCTGTTTTTTGACTATCTTCTAACCTCGTTTCTTTCGTCTTTCTCCAGTGAATCTGCCCGTAAATCCTGCTGGGGAGCTTATAGTGGGTTCGAATCAATTCGCCCTGGGCGTGCGTCTTGACGACTTAATTAAGCATGTGTTGAATCAATTCCCTACTGATGCCTTCGGAGAGGTTGAAGGCCATTGAGAATCAGACCCTCCATTACCTCCGTTCCATGATGAATACTGGGAAGCTGGATGGAAAATACCTGAAGCCTTTGTTCCTTTTTGGTGATGCTTTAATCATCAAGAATCCCCGAGTTTTAGAGATTTCCGAACTGGGATTTTTCTTTGGATGGGGTGGCAATCCATATTCCTCTCATGGAACGTCATTATCCTTTGTCATGGTTCAATATGGTGTTGCTGGACAGGAAGATGGTGTGTAACTTAACTCCCACTCAATCAGGGATGTTGATGGGCAACATCCATTATAATCCGAATATGCGGTCAGCGTACGTAAGGATTCCGTCCTCCGGTACATGATGGGTCTGGCCCCGGGCTCTTTCATGAATGTATACGGTCCCAACTTCACACTTACTCAAGCTGATACTTTCCTGAATCGGCTTTCGCAAGAAGTCTTATCCCGTTGGTAGGCTGGCACTGCCGAACTGGATAAACCCCACCTCTATTTGGGCCCAGTTGACTACTTGGGTTTTGCAGACCTACGCATTCTTGCGGGAGGTGGGACTTTACCAGGCCATTCGGGGCACTTGTCATGGGCTTCCTATCAATAAGCCACTGTTTGTAGCGCTTTTGGAGATGTATAGCCAGCGAACGGGGACGTTCTTTGCACCAGGAGGGGAGTTGGGGCTTGCTCTTCATGAAATGTATATGTCTCCAAACTTCCCTGGGGGAATGAGCCTTTCGAGGTGTATACCCCGTCGAATGAGGAGTTCGAGGACTTGGACAGACAACTCCCAGGTTCCGTTGCGGTGTATCGGGAGTTGTTGTGCCATCATAGTGCTTGTCATCAAATGGCTATAAAAACGACGGATAGCTCCGAGGGGACCGCTCCCCACACCACATCCTGGATTAATTATCTTTTTAGAGTTGATCCTTCTGGCGAAGTTACTCCTCGAGCCCCTCGAACGCATGGAGGTAAGGGATCTGATGTCAAGTGTTAAGAAGTCGCGATCCAAGAGCGACATATTCGGGAGTCAAGCTGACTCTCTTAGCTATTTTCACTACGGGACCATACAGATGTCGGAGAAGGCGCTTCTGGCTGGATTTTTAATGATATGGCTACGGAACTGCGTAGTCTCGGGAGGAGCGGGTTCTATCGAGAGGATTGGTCGTCATTTCATCCTCCTGCCGTTAAACTAGTATTCGAGTTAGACTGGCCCTCCTTCCTGCTATGGTGTGCAGCATACACCATGGTCTTCGAACATTCTCGTCCAAGGTTATTGCTCGCAAGAAGACTTTGGATTTTGAGCGCGTAGAACTGCCTTTCCACTATTTGATGGGGTGGTTGGCGATGCATTACAGGTCTTTGATGGGACCCGGGATAGCGGAAGATGCTACAGATGAAGACGCTTTCCTTTTCAAATGCCATCGCGGTCTTGGGAATACAACACTATGCCAGCTTGTCGGAGGGCGCTGGCGAGGGTGGATGGGTGTGACTTTTTGTGTCTGTTCCTCCCTTTTCTGATGAGGAAGTGAGGAAGGTACATCTTGACGGTACCGGGCCTTCTCATTTTCTATCTCCGGATATGCTTGCTTGGTTGCGCAATATCGCCCCCGCATCTGGTTTATCGCAACCGGGATAATGTGTACTTGGAGCCTTACCTACCTAGTAGGTTTTCCCGCCAATTTGGTTATAGCCAGTTGTTCCTTGATTGTCCCAACCCTTGTTTGGGTTTTGAAGGCAGCGTTCTTGACGGCGTCCGAGCGTGGAATTATTATGACGCTTATCATACTCGGGCCAGCTTCTCGGTTCCCGATGCTAAGGCGCGAGGGAAATTTTGTACGTGGCTGCTTTGTATCACGTTATGGCGAACAAGCCTCCTGTTAACTTCGATCCGAGTACCAGTTTCATCGTAGGTACCGGTTTAGAGGAGAAGCCCAAGGGGGCTAAGGCTAGAAAGCAACTGGCGCTCCAGATTCCCCTCCCTGAATCAGAACCTTCCGAGTCGGTTGAGGAGGAGGATGATAATGATAGCGAAGGCTCCCTCTCTGGTGGGGGTGAAGAAGTAGCGATCAACCGCTTCCCCATCCGATGAACCGGCGGAAGATCCGTCGCTTACTACACAAGAGGAAGTAGTGAGAGAAGAACAACCTTCAGCTGTGTCTGGTCCCTCGCGTAAACGGGTCAGATACGAGTCTTTTGACAGTAGAGCGACCTTTTCCGTGAAGAGAGCTGCTGTTAGGTCTCGTGGATTACTTATCACCGAAAGGTGAAGGTACAGACGCTACTCCGGGGGTAAGACCAAGTCGTAGCCATCTCTTTGTTGTAGTTTCTTTTCTCTCAGAGATATGACTTAATCATTTTTCTTTGTAGGTGCCCGATAAACCGTCCTCTCCTGAATCGTCTACCACCCCTGAAGTTGCTCCGGCCCTTGCTGCTTTGATTAGCGACATGTGTGCCGCGGTCCTTTCTGCGGGGCTCTTTCAGCGGCGGCTGACAGCTCCCAGTTTGCTGAGGTCTCGACCCGGGGTGACGAAGGTTTCCTTGGGCTCGTCTCCGAGACCGCTGAACTTCAGCAAGGCGACGCCGATCTCGGTGCACCCTCTCCCGAGGATGCAAGGGCGGAAGAGTCTATTATACCTGACTCGGAGGCTGTTGGTGAAGGGGCTGCGGTGGCTGCAGCGCGAACCTCCTTCACACTCCTTCACTGGTAAGATAAGCTAGATATTGACTAGTGAGGGGGCTTATTTGCTCTATCAACATATTCTCCAGGTCAAATCGATTCATGGTTGCCTTGGCCCTGCAGGTCCTGACCCTTTACTTCCCACCGTGGATGTTCTTGGGGAAGGCTCGGCCTGCCGTGATATGGAAGAAAGGAGCGTTCCCTCTTCTTTGCCGTCCAATGTCGAGGGGCCTACTGCCAGCTCCAGGCTGACGGGAATGGGGTTGGCGATGGTCTCCGCCTCATCCTCCGCAGATTATACGGCTCCGGAGACTGACCTCTCGACCCTGCCGAGTATTCAAATTTTGCAGGCTGTCGAAGAGGAGTTGGCCGCTGTTCAAGCGTCCTTCCGTGCGGAGCTGGTTTCTCTTGTGGCAGTAGCGGCAGATTCTGTTACGTCTTCTTCGGTGCTGCCAGCCACACTCCCGTTGACACCGGCCTCCACGGAGACTCTGGACGAGGTGACGCAGGACGTGGTCGACAGCTTCTATCGTCATTTGAAAAGGGGCGTAGACGCTGCCATGGAGCGGGGGACCCCATTTTCTCTATCTCTCCAGTGTGCCCGGGATCAGATTGCAACCTTGAAGTCCCTTCCTGGCGGGGTGGGATTGGCTGTACTGCTGGAACCTAAGCTGACAGAAGCTGATCAGCTTGTGACCCAACTACTGGCGATACGACAGGCAGGCTTGCCTGCTGCGATCGAGCGGGAGCGGGGCTTCTTTCTTGCTGCTCGGGATAGGATTAAGCTAGCCCGAGATACGGCTGGTCCAGTTGTACGGGGAGACCTTGATAATTTTCTGCTTTGTATGACCAGCTGGGTCGTAGGAGTCAGGCTTGCCGTGCTCGGAAAGAGTCTGCTTCTCGTGGAATCGCTGACACGAAGGAGCATATTCATGGACTTCAGCGGGAATTAGCCTTCTTAGAGTCAGAGTTGGAGACTGCTCAGGCGGAGCAGGCGTCAATCGTTCGGGAGGCCGAGAAGGTTTCCCGATCTTCTGATAACCTGGAGCGGGCCTTTAAAAAATTTGAGGATAACTGGCAGGCTCACGCTCACCTGGAGGACGAGGCGGTGCTGACCCACGAGGCGGAGCGTCGAGCCTCCCAGAGGTTCGAGCGGTCGGTTGTTTTGCTGACGGACCGTCTCAGGGCATTATGTGCCCCAGAGCAGTGATCAGCTGTCGGTTTCTTTGCTTTCTCTCTTTTTTTGTAAGGGATGTGATCCCAAATAAAGTAGTACGTTGAATTTTGAATAAATGAGCTTGTTTGAACTCATCATCTCTTTCTTGTACTTGTGGCGTCTGTGAAATTGGACTTGCTGGGGGATTATTTGTGGACCTGTTATCCTAGGCGTACCTTGGCTTTAGGTACGGATACAAGTTTGGACAGGATGTCCGGAACAGCCGTAGCAAAGTGGTCATGGATGTTCTCGGTGCTAGGAAAAAAGAATGCCGTAGAGCAGCTGGGCTCCTGGGGCATGGTGGGGTGGTGGATTTATGCTAAGAAGCTTAGCAAAGGAATATTTGTGGACCTATTATCCTTGGCGTACCCTGGTTCGGGATACAGATAATAGGGCGAAAGAAAAACCAACATATTTGCTCAGAGGTTACGAGGACATGGCAAGCATGAGGGTTTTACCGTGGAATCTTCCTGCTCAGAGGTAATGAGGACATGGCAGGGGAGATTTCACGGAAGATATTCGTGGTCAACAGCGGACATTTGTGGACCTATTATCCTTGTCGTACTCCGATTGTGGGTACAGATAATAGGTCGAAAGGAGACCGACATACTTGCTTAGAGGTAATGTGGACATGACAAGCATGAAGGTTTCTTCGACGGAGCCTTCCCACTCAGAGGTAATGATGACATGGCAGGAGTGGGCTCAATGAAGAGGGGTACATAGAACGACTCAGAGGTAGGAAAACGTGGAAGTTCTATGTGAGGGGGCGGTTTGTTTTTGGTGGAAGTGAAAACGACTCAGAGGTAATGAGGACATAGCAGTTTTTTCGAAAATTTGTGGATCGATTACCCTTTTTTGTGCACTGGAAGTGCGGGTAGTGGATCATGAGGGAGGATCTCTTCCAGGAAGAAAGTTTAGAGGTATAATCGTACGTGACTTACTATCTGAAAGAGTGACCGGAATGTGAGTTCAGAGGCACCATCGGGTACATAACTCGATAATTTAAAATATCGAGAAAGTGGGAGTCCAGCGGCACAGTGGGTATATGACTCGATAATCTGAAGGGAATGTGGGGGTGAGTTCAGGGGCACCAGCCGGTACATGACTCGATAATCTGAAATGTTGTGGGTGTGAGTTCAGTAGTACCAGCCGGCACATGACTCGATAATCTGAAATGTTGAGGGTGTGAGTTCAGTGGTACCAGTGGGTATATGACTCAAAGACCTCGTAGCGAATGTCGTTTAGACATAATATTTCTTTAGGAACTTGTCGTTGACGGGCAGCATGAGCAAGTCTCCATTTTACTTTGCAAGGCGGTAAGCACCGTTGGAGAATACCGTCTCAATGATAAATGGGCCTTCCCACTTTGGCTGGAATTTGCTGGCGGTCTTGTGAGTCATGACCATTGGCCTCCGGACTGCCAAGACGAGATCGCCTACCTGGAATGTTCTGATTTTGACCTTCTTGTTGAAGGCTCCTGAGATGCATGCTTGGTACAGCTCGATCCTTTACTGAGCTAGGAGGCGCTTTTCATCTAAGGCCTCTAACTCTTGCAGCCGACATTGATAGTTGTCGTCTGTCGTTAATTGATGTGTGAGGGCGACACATAGTAAGGGAATCTGGGTCTCCAAGGGGAGGACTGCCTCACTCCCGTATACCAGGGAGAATGGTGTATTTTCGGTGGCTGTTCGGACTGTGGTGCGATAAGCCCATAAGCATTCGCCGAGCTTCTCGTTCCAGTCGTGTTTGTTGGAGGAGACAAACTTCTTGAGTAGTTTGATGATTGTTTTGTTGAATGCCTCTGCTAACCCGTTTGGCGGGTTGTATGGTGTCGAAGCGACATTCTGAATACGGTGCTTATCGCAAAACAGATAGAATGCGTGGCTTGCAAACTGCAGACCATTGTCATGGATGATCCTTCGGGGCAATCCAAAGCGGTAGATGACGTGATGCTTAAGGAAGCTGATCACGTTTGAAGTCTTAACTTCTGCGAGTGGGACAGCTTCCGCCATTTGGAGAAGTAATCAGTGATCGCAAGTATGAAGCGATGTCCTCGGAAGGAAGGTGGGGTGATTGGACCAATGATATCCATTCTCCATGCTTCGAATGGCCAGGATGCCACTGTCGGATGCAGAAACTCTGATGGGTGGTGAATGAAGTCTGCGTGGACTTGGCAAGCTTTGCATTTTCTAGCATAGTCTATCGTGTCTGCCACCATCGTGGGCCAGTAGTAGCCCATTCGACGAAGGCGATCTTGTAGTTTTGGGCCGGGCTGATGGGCCCCGCAGACACCGTCATGAGCTTCTCGCACGGCTTCTTTGGCTTCTGCGTTCGACAGGCACCGGAGTAATAATCCGTCATAGGAGCGGCGATACAGCATCTTCGTCTCTGTATCATAGAAGAATCTGAGAGAACGCCGTCTAACAGAAATGGCTTCTTTTGGGTTCTCTGGGAGGATGTCGTAGACGACGAAGTCGATGAATGGCTGTCTCCAGTCTGGTGCTTCGTCGACCGTCTGGGCGGAATAACTCGCCAAGAATTGAACATTGTTCTTGGGGCAGACCAGTTCATGGCCTATCACGTCAACCGAATGATGAGCTTGGTTTGGCACTGCTAAAGAAGCGGCAAGGCCTGCTAGAGCATCAGCTTCGATATTTTGGAGTCTGGGGACATGCTCGATGAAGAATCCCTCAAACGATGAGATAATGTTGATCACAATTTGATGGTAGGGGATCATGTCTTCATGGCGGACCTCGTATGAGCCCCGGATCTGATTGACGATTAGTTGGGAGTCGCCGTACGCTTCAAGGTATTCTACCTCCAGCTCTCTTGCCAGTTGGAGACCAACGACCAGAGCGTTATACTCGGCCACATTGTTAGAGCAGGGTTCTGTGAGGGAATAGGCGCGATTGATCACCAGCCCAGTAGGAGAAATTAATACCACTCCGACCCCAACGACGATGTTTCCCTTGGGTCCGGTTCTTGAAGCGCCATCGAAGAACATCCGCCATATGTTATCGTGGGTAGCTGTATTCGAATCGGCGACCTCATCTGGGATCTCTTCATATATTCTGGATGACTCCGATCCTGGGTGGGCTGCCAAGAAGTCTGCCAGGGCTTGACCCTTGACAGCCTTCTGCGGGACAAGATCATATGATAGGGGGATAGCAATATTGCCCATGTAGCGAGGCGAGAGCTGAGTGCCCCTGGTTTAGTCATGAGGACTCTGAGAGGGTTGACTCGGAAGATCATATGTATGGTTTGCCCTGTGACATAGTGCCGCGTCTTTTGAATGACGAACACCAGGGCGAGGCATTCCTTCTCCACAGCGGTGTATCGGTGTTCTGGCCCAATCATCATTCAACTGAGGTAATATATAGCTTGCTCATGGCCTGCATCGTTGTTTTGTGCCAACAAAGCACCAAGAGAGTGTTCCATTGCCCGTACGTAGAGCAGGAATGGTTTTCCAGGAACCGGGGCTACCAAAACTGGAGGATTTGATAAGTATTCTTTGATGCTGTCGAAAGCACGCTAGTATTCCTCGTCCCATACGAATGAGACTCATCTTCATGAGGTGCGTGAATGGTCGGCATCGCCCGGAGAGGTTGGAAATGAACCTTCTGATGTAAGCTAGCCTTCCTTGGGGGCCTCTAAGTTCGCGGAGATTTCTCGGGGGAGCCATCTCCATGATCGCCTTTGTTTTCTCGGGATCTACATGGATACCCTAGGCAGTGATGATGAAGTCTAAGAACTTCCCGCTGGATACGCCCAGAAAGGACTTCGTGGGGTTCATCTTCAAATTGTGCATTCGCATTAGATCGAATACCATCTTTAGATCCTGTAGATGGTCTCCCTTGCTACAGCTTTTAACGGCTATATCGTCAACGTAGCACTCCACCGTCTTGCGTAAGTGGTCTCTAAAGATGGTGCTCATGGCTCTTTGATATGTGGTGCCAATATTCTTTAAGCCGAAAGGCATGACTGTGTAGCAGTACGTGCCGATCGGTGTTCGGAATGATGTATGCTTTTTGTCGTCAGGAGACATTTTGATTTGGTTGTACCCCGAGAAGCCATCCATGAATGACATGCATTCGAAGCCGCAAGTATTGTCGATCATGATGTCTGTGATAGGAAAGGGGAATTCATCTTTGGGGCACGCCTCGTTCAGGTTGCGAAAGTCGATACAGATTCGAATCTTCCCATTCTTCTTGAGGATGGGTACTATGTTGGCGACCCAGTCTGGATGTTGCTCTTCGCGAATGAAGCTGCTGGCTATCAGTTTGTTGACCTCGGCTTCGATCGCGTCCATGATGCCCGGACGGAAGCGTCGCTGTTGCTGCTTGACTGGCTTTGCATCCGACCGTATGTTGAGTTTGTGGAGAGCGATGTCAGGATTTAACCCTGGCATGTCTTCATAGCTCCAGGCGAACACATCAATATACTCTCTGACAAGTTCTAACAGCGACTCCCGTTCTTCGTCAGTTAGGCTTTTACTGATGAAAATTGGTTTTGAAGAAGATTCGCTGCCGAGATCCACTTGTATGACCTCATCTTCAGTAGGAGGTTCTCTCAGTTCGAACCGCTTTTCCCATTGTGCGTCCAATTGTTGGGCCCATGGCTCAAGCTCGAGGATTTTGGGGATGTCTTCGTCTTCCTCGTAAGCGTCGGCGAATGCCATGTTGACTGACATGACTTGTCTGAATACATCTCCGATGCTGGTATCTGAGTCGGAAGTTGGTGATCCGGTTGAATGTGACTGCCAGTCGCATTCTTCGTCTGAACTTTCAGGGGTCGTAGTAGGCGTTACATACCCTAACCCGTATCGAGTTTTGTTATAGTAGTTCCGTGGTTTGCCCGCCAAGGCTGGCGACTTCAAAGGTAATCGTCGCCCAGTGCCGTAGTTCAATCCTGGCGTCGTCTCTAGATCATACCCCTGTTTCTGCATGAGATATTTGGATTGAGGGCTATAGAGATACAGAGACAGTCTCCCAGCATCTGACCCGAGGTCGACTTCTTCTATGGCGAGGGGATGCGGGTTATTCGTCCGGCCGAAGATGATCGGATGGTCTCCTCCCTCGAATATTCGGTAAGTGTCTTCTACTGGAGTAAGCTGGATCGCGGTGTACACATTTGTCACCTGTGTGTGTAGGTGAGCGCCTATACCGTGTTCCATAGCATACATTGTACATAGCTTATTGAGCTCGGTGTAGTTCAAAGATAACCCTTTATTGATGAAGTAAGGTATCTTTTCTAGGGGGATTACATCCTCAGCGGAGGGGACATCAGTGTGGGCAGCCACATACTTGGCTAGCTCCGGTTCCTCTTCGGCTACCCCCTGTGTGAACGAAGATTGAGAGGACGACCTGGGAAGCTTGATTGTCAGTGGTTCGGTTGACGGAGCAGAGCGTGGATTGTTGGCAGACTACGACCCCCAGTTTGGCATTTGATGGGGCGAGGAGTGGCTGGTTCGCTAGAAGTGTCAGACCTCGCATCAGGGTGACGACCCTTCCTGGGAAGGCGTATCGTCATGGGCCTATCCGAGGGGTTGAGCTTCCTTGCTTGTGGTTGGCTGACTCTTGGTAGCCTGATTGTCAGTGGCTCAGTTGTGGGTCTCGACACTTAGCCGGACCTTGGCATCCGGATTATCATTTGCTCCTCCTGCACTGAGAGGCTGATTGCGTCCTTCCACAGAGTGGCGATAAGGGGTGCAGACTTGCCCGGCTTACGAGCTTGGAGGTGGATCGTCAGGGGTCCTTCTGATCCCGTGGCTGTTTCGGTATGAGTTTGTGCGTCTCCTTCATCAAGGTGCCTCTTCGACTTTTCGTATAAGCAGGAGTCCGAGTAATAAGATTCGACCCCTTTGAAGGGATCGATATCAGCAAATTCTGTCTTCACGAAGCCGTGTTTGTCGACGTATTTGAAGCACTGGTATAGCGTGGAAGGCACGATCATGTAATCGTGTATCCATGGGCGCCCCAAGAGGATGTTGTAAGAAGTGTCTGCATCTATGACGTAGCAGGTGACTTCGGATTGGAGGTCGCCAATTTGACACTTCAGACGAATCTTCCCAATAGGGTAGCTCCTGTCCGAATTGAAACCGCTGATGGCGGTGCTTGTAGGCGTCAGGCGATGCATTGGGATGCGGAGATGATGTAGCAGACCCTTCGGGATGATGCTTATGGAAGAGCCAGGGTCAATGTGCATCCGATCCACCTTCACGTCGCCGATGTATCCCGTGTAGTATAGCGGGCGATCATGTAGGTGTCTTCTACTGGAGTAAGCTGGATCGTGGTGTACACATTTGTCACCTGTGTGTAGGTGAGCGCCTATACCGTGTTCTATAGCATACATTGTACATAGCTTATTGAGCTCGGTGTAGTTCAAAGATAACCCTTTATTGATGAAGTAAGGTATCTTTTCTAGGATGATTATATCATCAGCGGAGGGGTCATCAGTGTGGGCAGCCACATACTTGGCTAACTCCGGTTCCTCTTCGGCTACCCCCTGTGAACGAAGATTGAGAGGACGACCTGGGAAGCTTGATTGTCAGTGGTTCGGTTGATGGAGCAGAGCGTGGAGTTGTTGGCAGACTAGCGACCCCCAGTTTGGCATTTGATGTGGGGCGAGGAGTGGCTGGTTCGCTAGAAGTGTCAGACCTCGCATCAGGGTGACGACCCTTCCTGGGAAGGCGTATCGTCATGGGCCTATCCGAGGGATTGAGCTTCCTTGCTTGTGGTTGGCTGACTCTTGGTAGCCTGATTGTCAGTGGCTCAGTTGTGGGTCTCGGCACTTGGCCGGACCTTGGCATCCGGATTATTTGCTCCTCCTGCACTGAGAGGCTGATTGCGTCCTTCCGCAGAGTGGCGATAAGGGGTACAGACTTGCCCGGCTTACGAGCTTGGAGGTGGATCATCAGGGGTCCTTCTGATCCCGTGGTTGTTTCGGTATGAGTTTGTGCGTCTCCTTCATCAAGGTGCCTCTTCGACTTTTCGTATAAGCAGGAGTCCGAGTAATAAGATTCGACCCCTTTGAAGGGATCGATATCAGCAAATTCTGTCTTCACGAAGCCGTGTTTGTCGACGTATTTGAAGCACTGGTGTAGCGTAGAAGGCACGATCATGTAATCGTGTATCCATGGGCGCCCCAAGAGGATGTTGTAAGAAGTGTCTGCATCTATGACGTAGCAGGTGACTTCGGATTGGAGGTCGCCAATTTGACACTTCAGACGAATCTTTCCAATAGGGTAGCTCTTGACCGAATTGAAACCGCTGATGGCGGTGCTTGTAGGCATCAGGCGATGCATTGGGATGCGGAGATGATGTAGCAGACCCTTCGGGATGATGCTTATGGAAGAGCCAGGGTCAATGTGCATCTGATCCACCTTCACGTCGCCGATGTATCCCGTGTAGTATAGCGGGCAATCATGTTGGTTGGTTTTGATGAGCATGTCCTGCGGAGTGAAGACGATATTGGGCATTGCTTCCGTGTAGGCGCTGTCTTGGAGATCCACAGGTGAGTCCTCCCCGGTGAGGTTGGATTGAGCCAGATAAACATTGACATTTTGGAGTGCTTCGCTCAATGCAATACGAACGTCCTTGGAGAGCCTTAGGAGTTCGTATAGTGACAATTTGGCTGGAGTGTTAGCCAATTGTGCTAAGATGTCAAAGTTATAGGGCCTCTCTAGCCCTTGGGCTGCGTCCTTTCGGAGGGATTTGTCGAAGCGAGTCTCCTTCGGCTTAGGCTTGTCGGTCGTCGAAGGCTGAGCCGGTCCCGGAGCATCAGTTGTAGTCGGTTGATGAATTTCAGCTGGGCTGTCAATCACAGGTTGTGATTGCGCTCCGGACCGCGTGACGACGGCTGTAGCTTCCTCGTTGTCTGCTGAGATTGTATGGCAGGTCCTGATTTTTCTACTCTTCTTTCTGTTGGTGGGAGATAGCGTGGGCCGAGTTACTTCTGACACCAAATCTGGATGGACCCACATGATCTCTCCTCGTGAGGTGGTGAGAGGTACCAGACCAGCAGCCTGATCTGGGGAGGTGGAAGATTGGTAATTTCTATTATCGCCAGAGGGACGGGAATCATCCCGTCTTGAGTCTCCGTCGGAGGGAAGTTGCCGAATTGTACGGACACCATATTGGCTGCTACGGTTACCTCTTTGAAGTCGATGGCCAGAGCGTTCGAATCGATGAGGCTTTGGATGTACCGTTTTAGTTGGTAGCAGTCGTGTGTAGCGTGGTAGACGTAGCGGTGGTAATGGCAGAACTTTGGGTTCTCCAAGTCAGCCGGCCGAGGCTCCCGTCTTGGTGGAGGGAGCTGGATCTATCTCCTTGTATGAGCTTGTCCAAGATAGGCTTGACTTGGTTGTCTTCAAAAGAGTAAATGATTTGAGGCCATTGTTTGTCTGCTGGTTGTGACTCGGGCTTCTGGGCCGCGTCGGCCACCATAGCCAGCTTGCCTATGTTGTGCCGATTGTTGGAGGGGCTACCCCCATTGTCGGTGTTGGTGCTGGAACGCTTGCCCTTGTTCTCTCCATCCGAGATATGCAACCCCAGTTGGCGAGCCTTCCTTAATCGTTCCTCGGCACTTGTAGCACTGATGATAAAAGCCTTCCAGTCCTTGAATTGACTTTCACCCATCTAGAGACTAATTGTTGGGAGCAGTCTCTTTTGGCAGATTTCAATCAAGGAAGAATCCGGATTGCCGGATGGTAACTTCATTACGGTTTGACGAAATCGCTCAATATAATTCCTCGTCAGCTCTTTCTCTCCTTGGACGACGTCCATGAGGGTAGACATTGTGACGTCCTGGCCTACCTCGTAGAACCTCTCCAAGAACAAGCGTTTGAAGCCAGCGAAGGAGTGGATGCAATTGTCCGGCAGGTTGTGGTACCAGTCGAAGGCGACTCCTTCCAATGCCCCGATGAATAACCGTGTGAGGATAGCGTCATCATGAGGCAGATGGTCGGTGGTAACCTCGAAGTAGGTGATGTACCGACTTGCTGAGGTCTTGCCATTATAGGGGTTGATACTGAACGGCTTATATCTTGGTGGGAATGGAACATCCCTCCATTCAGCAGGATATGGTTGCCGTATTCTGAAGTCTTGAGAGTTTTCTCGGGCGTGGAACATGGCTCGGAGCTCTTGAACTTCTCTCCTTACTTCTCGGGTCTCATCTGTCACAATAGGAGCCGTTACTTCGGGAGGACTATTACCCGGGTTCGGTGCCGCTGAATTTGAATCTATATTGTTTGTGGGACCCGTGCTTGTTTGGCCAGATGTCACCCCTTGCAGAGTAGGAAGAGCCGCTTTGATCTCGTCTACAGACTTGACCAAGGTGTACAGTATGGCCTCCAAAGTGTCGATACGTTGGCGATCACTGGAACCACCTTGATTGTTGTCCGTCATGAATACCGTCCTTACGTGAGGAGTGACGGAAGGGACGGTGGAGGGTGTGCCCTCTGATTCATACCCGTGCATCGAGAAATCATCGGGGTAGGTGGGATATTCTCTTCGGGTTCGGACTCGGAAGGAACAGTACCCCCAGCTTCGGAGCTTGCTTCATCTTGAGAGTCATGGATGTCATCGGAGATGTCGGCATCTGTTTGTACCTGACGGGAGGGTTGTTTCCCCAGGCTCATCTCCCTGAAACATCGGATTATCGTGGATGTTCGGAGGAGTGCTACCCCCAGCTCCCTCGAACCTCAGCGGTGCGGACGATGAATCTCCCATTGCAGCAGATTTTGTCTTCGAACGGGTGTGTTGGTATACTCCGATGGAGGGCAACCGCTTAGCCGACAATTTCTTAGCTGTAGTGGTTGATATTTTCGGACTGGAGATGCTTGTCTTCTTTCCTCTCCCCTCGACGGGGATTTTTTGCGCAGAATTGCAGGAGACAACAGGAGGTGCCTCGTTCTCCGAGCTCGGATGCTGTAATCTTTGGAAGACGGACGGCCGGTCTTCCGTAACTGCCGTGTTATTGCAGCAGCAGTTGACGATGATCTGGGTGCAGAGTGACGTCCATGTGAGGACTCTTTGCACGTCGAGGCCCCTTCTCTTTCCTTGCGTTTGTGGATGATAGCCTCACGCAGGTCAGAGGAACCACTTTGTCAGTTTGTCACTGGGGACTGGACTCGAGCGGTCCTATACAACTTCCCATCAGAGGCCCGCATGATAATTAACGGAACGCCCCGATAGTCGGAGGTTGGGGCAGCTGTCTGGGCTTGATGAGCCCGCGCTGCCCTAGACTTCTTCTTCTTAGCACTTGTGGGTGCATAATAAGAAGAGTCCAAGTTGAATACCACAGAGTCTGGCTTATCATCCAGAGAATCATCAGGGTTCGGACCGTACGAGAGACGGTCGAAAACTGATCGAGAGGAGCATGGAGCGGGTGCTATACGGCTGGGATTGGAAACCGTGCAGGCTGTCTGTATGCGGTTGTCTTCTGCCGTCGGATGAGTTCTTATGCGGCTAGGAGTCACGACCGTGCAGGCTGACCGCATGCGGTTGGCATCTGTGGCCGCATGGGTTTTTGTAAACGATTGACTTTGATAGCCGTATGAGTCTCATCCATGCGGTCGGCAACTGTAGCCGCATAAGTTATGCAGCTGACAGATGTGGCCGCATGAGTTTTCTTCATACGGTTGGCGAATGTAGCCGCATGGGCTTTCTCCCTACGGCTAATACCCTTCTGCGGCTCGGATCGCGCAGAGTTCCTCTTTGCCCCTGCAAGTCCAGCATCATAGTGTTTTCTTCTGCCGGAATTGGGGACAGCAGAGTTGTCTACGGTCTGAAGTAGGGCTTGCAGGAGAGTCCTTCTCGCCGTCTTGAGCCACAGAGGGTATCCCTTCGAGGGCTTGAGGAGGAGCAAACGATTTTGGCCTCCACTCTTTACGAGCCTTCGCGGTGCGGGTGCGCTTCTGGACCGGGCCAGTGCTGCCTTCAGAGAGCATCTCTTCGAACACCTGTTGGTCGAAGCGGACGACCATCTTCTGTTGTGTAGAGCCAAGTTTGGCTGCATCCGATTGCGTCACCAACTCCTCAGCCGTGGAGAAGTTACTCCCCAGCAGAGTCGCCATCGTGTCTGCCATGAAATATAAAAGAACAGAACAATTATCGGAGGACCGGACTTTTTACTTCACGTTACAGACTCGTTTGTACAAAGAAAGCCTAGTGACAAAAACCTAGGTACAACAGTCTAAGTACAATTGTTTATTTTTGATTCTGGGGGATGACGATAGAGGCTCGGAAAAGCGACGGCCGCTTTGCCTTACTCCTTGGACGATCGGTATGCAGCCTTGGCTCGTGGAAGATCTGCTTGGCGTGGACGAAGAAATGCTCTTCTTGCTCTCCTCGTGTTGCTCTCCTGGCTTCTCTCTCTCTGTGGTTATCGAAAAGGGAGGGAACTCTCTCTGTATATCTGTCTCTCTCTTTTTTTTATTCTTTTGTTGCCGGGGGTCTTGTGCAAAGAATTGATGCTGGCTATTTATAAGAGTGGGGGTGATCATTAGGGTTTGCTAATGATCATTTGTTTGGAATGTCGACGCTCCTTCAATCTATCGGAACCCTTGATCCTGATTACAATGAATCTAGGCCATTAATGCAGATAGCACCGAATCTTGTGAGCAATTAATGTTAACTGCTTTAAATCATCATGATTGATTATACCAATGTCCGATTGCTCGCCACGTGTCCCATTGGCTTGATGATAAATGATATGCCCTGATCTCAGTAATTATGATGATGATGTCAAATATATTTGTTGGGATTCGGTTAAATCCTTGATTGATCCGATACCACGTGTTTTAATTGTGGTTCCTGCCAGAGCCGCATGGGATAGGCAAGATTTAAACCGCAGGGAGATAATCTTCATGAGCCGTATGGGACAGTGCTTTATTGAGCCGTAGGGGATGAACTCTCAATGAGCCGTATATGCATAACCTCTACGAGCCGCATGAGCTAGCGTTGTATTGAGCCGCAGGGACTGAGTTCTAGGTGGGCCGCATATGGCTGATTTCTGCTGGCCATATAGGGTGACTTCTTAGTGAGCCGCATGAAGCTGTTCCCCATTTAAGCCGCATGAGACGTGCCACGTGGCAATCTAGGACTTCTGTCGGGTCGGGTCAGAGATTTTCTTCTTTTTCCCGAAGAGTCTGTCATTATGGCAGAACCATTATGACGCTTTATGTCAGAGCCGTCACGGTCGTCGAGTCGTGTCAGGGCATTAAATGAGGCCACTACTCAAATGGCCAGCTGTAGGGAAGGATCCCAAGGGAGGATGTGGCGTCGATCGGGCCGCATAAACCGCATACACTCCCGAGCCGCATGAGACTGAGAGTCTTCTTTGAATCGCGTAAGGCAGCTCCTGTATGAGCCGCATGGGCTTCTTCCCAGAGCCACATGGACCATTACTCTGATATTTTCCATGCTTCTACAGTGTGATCCGCATGAATCCCATATTTTCTATGCTTCTATAATTTTATTTGTATATTTCTTTTCTAGTAGCTTACTTGTTCATGATTATTATTTCTCATATGGTTCCTATCATGCTAGTTTTTAAATGTTCTTTATTATCTATATTTCTATCATTCTAGCTTATTTATGTTGATTTATATTAAATGCAATATGGTTGTACTTTGCCCTACCCTGACTGGGTTGTTGACATTATATGAGAGGATGATGACTATATCTATTATTCTTATTATGTACTATCAAAGGGTGGTGTTGACGATGTTATTATCAAGACTCAGGATCTATGATCGACCTTTGCAGGGATCTATATTTACTTATTTATTATCTTTAGTTTATTTTATAGATGGACGGCTTGTTCTCGGGTGGACCATATTATTATTCTGGATTTAGTCTTTCTACTGCTGGATTTGGATCTTATTATTCCATTATCTATCATACTCTTATTTCCCTTGATTTGTGTCGTGGCTGGTATGTTTTGTATTTGTGATCACTTGTATTTGTGGAGGATTTATTGTATTTTACTATACTATGTTCTACTGCCGATACCATGGTGCAGACCGGGCTTCGCTACGTACTCATACTCGATTATTCGGGAGCAAGTCATGACAAGTTTTTATGGTGGCCCATGCAGGTCCAATTTTGCAAAAGATTACGAACTCATGGTAGTACTTCAGTAAGTCGTACTGCTATGGGCATACGATAGAGTTGAAGTTAGATATTAGAATAATTTTAGGAAAGGTTCATAAATCCATAAATAGGATTAGACTCTTCAGGATCTTCTCCACATGCCTTGATATGTTTTTTATCTGTCTTCGACTTCAATCGATCCCTTGACTTACATCCTGCTTGAATCCTTTTTCGTCTAATGGTTTTCTTTTATGCAGATAATGGATCAACCAAAATGGATGCACAACTCCTATGGACACACCACCAACTACGATATAACTTCTACCGATAGGACCCCACCATCACATGGAGGGCAGATTACTCATTAAAGTGACCAGTCACGTCCACACACCTCGAGGTTTCACAGATATCATCTTCTACCGCCCCCTAGTTTCCTTCGCAGACTCTACACCTGTTGTTCCAGCTATCACCATGGACGGTGCCCAGCTTCTTGGAGTCTTTCAGTGACTCATTGTTTCCCAGACGAAGCAGGGTAATATTTTTTGTGCCAGTTTGAGAGAGGCTCTACAAACTAGAGAAGTTACACGACCCGAACCAGGAACGTCTAAGGACTTCATGAACCTTAGGCCTTTGGCGTTCTACGGGACTGAAGGGGTTCTCTATGCTGATGAGTGGATAGAGAACGTGAAGAGAATTCTTAGGATGGCTCAAATTCCTGAGGATTTGAAGATAGGGTCAGCTAGCATACAGCTATTCGATATCGCCTGGATGTGGTACCGAGACAAGCCTCAACTTTCTGTACCAGATGTGACTTAGGCAGAGTTCAAGAAACTATTCAAGAAGAAGTTCTACCCCAACGTAGCTTGGGAGGCTTTAGAGAGTCAGTTCGAGAGACTAGAGCAGAAAAATCTCACAGTCGATGAGTATACCGCAGAGTTTAGTCGCCTCAGCCATTTTGCCGAGTACATGGTCAGCACCCTTGAAAGTCGAGCTCGAAGATTCAAGAAGGGATTATCCCACGGGATTCGCCTAGCTGTCACTACCAGTCGAGCTACTACCTATGAGAAGATCTTGAAGGTAGCACAAGGAGTAGAAAGAGAATTGGAGCCCAGGCCAAAGAGAGAGATCGAGATGCGTACGGAGGAGGTAGCAGCCAATAGGGACCAAGAAAATGTCCCAATACTCCAGGAAAGACTTTGCAACAGCAGCATCCACAACCTCATTTACAATACCAGCAACAACAGTTCCATCCACCTATCAGAGGCCAGCACCATAGTAGTAGAATCATACACAGTTAACTATTACTTGCACATACTGTCAGATGCCAGGACATCATTTTGAAATATGTTGCAAAAGATTAAGACAATGCTTATCGTGTGGATCGACTACGCACCAGGTGAGAGATTGTTCTACGGTACCTCCTTGCCAAGGCTCAGTACCTACTCAGGGAGGACCAAGAGGACCACAACATCAAGGACAAGGGCAAGCATTCATAGCTATGACTCGACCTCAAGGTATAGGTAAATTAGATAGGTTTTCTTAAATGCCTTCCATAGTTATAGTTAGTGTGTGGTGTTTAGTTAATTAGTAGTATGCTTGATTAGTTATCTTAGATTTCTTAATCCTTTATCTTTCATGATCTAGTCTAGGAATTATTTTAGATTGCCTGTAGAGGTTACATTTATATTATTTTATGATGATTTTTTTGGACAAAATTTTTTTGAGGGGGATAGTATGTAGAACCTGCTTCCTAAATTTTTTTATTTAGTGTTTATTTTGAGATAACAAGAGATTATAACCAAGCCTATATGTGTAATATGGTGATATTAGTTCACATATGGTTACTAGGGCCCCTGAGTAGCCTGAAATAAGTTATTTTAGTATTTTATAATTTTCTATACTTTTTGGAAATTTTGGAGAATTAATATAAATAGGTTGATTATTTTATTTGGCTTCAGGATTTACTGTAAGGTCATTTGGGGGTATTTTGGGACAAAATATTTTTATTTAGGCTCTAGACGGTTAAAAATATTTTCTAAAACATTTTTGGATTTTTCTAGAATTTTTAGAAATTTATTTGGATTTAAAATAGTTTTAAATCCATTTTCTGAATTTAATTACCCAGTCATCGGGCACCTGGCCTACCCATCAGCCACCTGGGCCGAGCAGAGCAGGCCACGTGTCAGCCCAGTCCGCGACTGACTGGGCTAATTTTCTTAATTAGAGTTGGGCTAACCAGCTCAGCTTGGCTTAAACCGGGCGACCATCTGGTCGTCTATTATGAGCGGGACGCACCAGATGGCACCACGTGGCAGGCCAAGTCGTGGCTCGAACCGTCTCACCGACTCAGTATATTTTATATGTGTGTGTGTGTGTGTGTGTGTGTGTGTGTGTGTGTGTAGTATTTTCTGAAAACCTGGTTATTTTTGAGGATTTTGATCTCGGAGGATTCTCGACTTCGCGGAACAATTGCGGAAAGCCCCAACGTCCACTTTGCGTGCCATTTTTTTAGAATCATATTTGTAACGTCCCAGTCCAACTGGAGTAAGTATACATGCCAACTACGTATCAGGAGGTTCCAGCCTAGCTCGAATACTTATAAGTTGTCTGGGTGTTCTAATTCTATCTATCAATCAACTATAAATACATCTAACTCAATCCATAGAATAAATAAGTAGGAAAGAACAATATATATTATGGTCTGCAGCCAGATAACACACATGTTCGATTAGACCCAAAAATGACAAGGGTCTATAAAGCCAAGCTAAAAGCAGAATATAAATAATGGATACGATATGAAAGCGCGATAAAGTAACTGAGTCAGATATAGCTATAGCTCCATGATCTGCGGACCAGCTCTGCATGAATAACTACATGAAGAGATTACCAAGTGCTCAGGGGACTAGAAAGACGCATAATATACAAGCCTACTTTGACAGTAATAACATGCAAGGAAGGATATAAATAGTACAAGAAAGTAAAGGCTGAAGAAAGTATAGTACAAGAAGGAAAACATAAAAAATAGCATGTTGTCGAGAATCGTGCTGACAAACGTGACTACGGGTAAATCGAGGTAAAATCGCAACTCGGTGGGAGCTAACGGCCCTATAGATCGCCGCTCGGTAGGGGCACACAACCTATAGTAAGTCTCTATCACAGCTCCGTAGGGGCTCACAATAGAGAATGGTCAAGTATAGTCATCGTTTATAACAAGATCCTCGCCTAGAACTACGGGTCAAATAAGTTAAGTCAAGTCAACAAGTCAAGACCAGGTCAATCATGTCAAGGGAACCTGGCCTAAGAATATGTAATGATAATCACAAGGCGCATGTGCACAAGAGATAATCATAACACGTAAAGACAGGAAATAGAAACAAACTACGTGCTCGTACAATGAGAAAATGATAGTGATTACGAGAAAGTAACAATAACATAAATCAAAGGAAGTATGTGATCAAGTAAGACAGAAATGTAACAACAATATAAGAAATGCATGTAACTACTGTAAAGTTCGGCCAGGTGTACTTGCCTGTAACCGCTGTCTCAGTGTATGCCTGACCAACTCCAGTGTCTTCATTACTCCCTCCAAGTTCACCTATAATAATACACTATAAATATTATATCTCAACTTATTATATATATACTTCCCATATATGACTACATTAATTATTCATACTCTAAAATTGGTAATAAGGTCGATACCACAACAACAATAAAGTACAAAACTTTATTATCAAATAATTTATAACTAATATAAAATATAATTTAATTTCTAGAAAATACTTACAAATATATTTATATTACTAATAATATTATTTTAATTGTGAAAACTCAAGCATAATAGTCCCATGTCTATACTACAACATTAATATCACAATTGGCCTACTAGTTGAGTTCCGAAACAACAAATAATTAAAAATATTAAATTTTGGAAAAATTATAGAAATTAGTTAAAATAGTGTTTTTAACATCAAATCTACCACAACAAATAATTTACTAAAGATATGAAGTATCAAGCTTTTGGATACAAAGAACACATGATTTTCGGAGTTACGGTGTTATGGTAAATGTTAGGAATTTTAGTAAATACTAAACTAACTCAAAACATAGAAAAAGATATAGCGTTGGAAAGCACATGATGTCTAGTTTCTTTAAAAATTATTAAGAAGATCGAATCTTAACGAAAATAGGCAAAAATATACTCACAATATTTGGTCTGTTCTAGACACCTTGTCGTAAAATTGATGCCACGGACAAACCATTTGGAACTGTATGGTTGGCCATTTGGACTTGAAAATAGACACAGAAATATTTCCATCGGTTTTGGTTTCATGAATATATGAGATCGAAAATTATATGAAACCCAAGTTGAAAAATAGCATACCTGCTGTGACGAATTCAGCACAAGTTCGATCGACTTCGGGTGCCTTTCGTGTCTCATATTGACCAAATTAGGGGATGAGGCTCCTCGAAAACGTGCTTGGGTGTTAGGGGGCATAATAGGGTTGAGATGAAGGTGGTAGGAGGCTTTAAAGTAGTCGGGATGATGATTTTATATAGAGTGGAAATCAGTTTTAATATTTAATATATAAAATATGCACGAAAAAGGGAAGGGGCGCATGATAGTGAGGGAGAATAGATTTGAGAGGGTTTAGTTTTGGTTTAGTGGAATTTGGTTGAGATTTGATGGCTTAAATCAAAGGTGTATCTCAAAGAGATTTGATTGTATCCAAATTAGGAAAGTGGTTATACGATTTGATTTAAATGAAGTTTAATTAATGTGGCTGCATATTAATCCACAAAAAATAATCTAAAATAGGTCTAAGATATTAGGGCACCCTAGAGTAGGCTCTACGAACCCTACTTGGACTAGTTTTGGGTCGGTGGAATTTTTGTCATCGATTTGAGTCCAATATGTTTATAGTTTTGACTGTTGTATACCATTTAAAAATAATTAGCCATGGAAACTCAATTGAGTGACACACCATTGGCATGTGCATAGTAGGCTTGAAATGGGTCTAAATCATATATTGGATTAAATGATTTGGATTAGAGTTAGGTCTTAATTGTTATTTGAAAAACTAGTCAAATTTTTACGGTAGAGACTAAAATGACTATTTTACCCCAAGTTGTACATAAAAAAATATAGCAGAAGGGAATATGTTTGGATGAGACATGATACATCAAACTAGAGGTGTACTTTCTAGAATACGATGATGGGATTAGATTTAAGAAATTGATAATTGTTGTGCTTCAAAAATCAAAGGTACGTTCAAGTTCTTCTATAGTCATTATTGACTTAAAAATATAGTTTATTATTAAATTATCCATATTAAATAATTTAAAATAATTTAAAATAAATTTAAAAAATTAGGGGGCTTACAACCTACCCACCTTAGAAAATTTTGTCAACGAAATTAAAATAACATTAATATACAAAAATCTATAATGCAAGATTAAATAAGCTAAAACTTACCAGAATCAGCAAATAGATTGTGATATCACTCCCGTATGGAATCTTCCACTTCAAGTAGATTTTTCTGGAGAATGGTCCCTGCAACCCAAACCAATCTAATCGTTGCCTTCTAAGCATATTTTCACTAGTCTCCAAGATACCAACTGGCTGCTCCTCATATAATAGACTGGGTCCCACTGTGATCTCGGAATGGTCGACCACATGATTGGGATCAGCCACATACGTCCTCAAATATGAGACCTAGAATATATCATGCACTCCCTCCAGAGATGGGATAATGCAAGACGATATGCCACATCCCCAACACGCTCTATATGACCGATGGGTTACAATCATAGATAAGGTTTCTAACTTGGCTCTTATTGCATTATCTATAGAAAATTCACAATTCCTCCACAACTCTGTCAATTCTTAAACTATATATTATATTTATAAGTTACATCACCAACTTCTATAATAGTTCAACTAGCGATCCATGCCTTTTTACCTATAAGAAATCTATATAATTCGTACAAGTATGTCTATCTACGGGTAAAAGTCGAGGCTGAACTAGACGGCTACATAAACCTATTAGTCATCCTTCTAGTTCTATCCTTTATAGGTCATTTATTACCATGTATAGAGATGAAAGTCCATTCTACTTAGATCTTTTTACTCTATCTAACACTCTCAGATTACTAACTACCTTGACACTATCGTTAGATAATAATTCCTCTAGTACTTCTAATCCAAGTCATATCTTAGGCAAAAGACAACATAATTTATCTAATAATTCTATAGTGATTATTGAGGTTAGGCTTTATACTGTACTATATTCTAATTTTATTCCTTAGGAAAGTAACCATGATATTCTACCCACCTTAGCAACTTACCTAGTCCTGTAAAGCATAGATTACAGTCTTCTTCAAATAAAAATTCAGACAATAATGGTTCAACAAAGTCTTAGGTCCAGCCTTAAGTATAAGGCTTACCAAACCATTCTATTCATAACAAAACTTCCTAAAATCTACCACAAGGGGTCCTATTTTCTTAAGGCACTATAACTAATACCAGGTTTAACAGCCTAATCTCCAAAATCGTATATCTAGTATTCAGGATAAATTATATTCTTATTATATAACAAATCTTTATGGATATGTAAACTTCTAATTCATCCTATTTAGCAGGTGTAGGAATTCCTATCAAATCTTTCCTCCCTTAATAAATATTTTTTATAATACTCTATCAACTATGTTCTATCCAGTGATGGACTAGATGGTTCACCAAGCACGAGATTTTGTCCTTCCGAAAAAGGGAATGGCGGAATATCAAAATGAGGAGGTCAAGGAAGTTGACTGACTTCATTTGCAAGTTCCAAAGGTGATGGATAAATTCAAAAAGTTTCAAGGCAGTTGTGGATTGAGATCCTAATACTTTATCTATTGCAGGCCGTTCGGCACAGTAACATAACCAAAATGATATGCTCGGACCAGAATGGGCCACCATAAAAAATGTAACGCTCTAGTCCTAAAATACATAGGACTAGAAGGACGTATACATCCCAGCTACGTATCGAGAGGACTCTAGCTCAGCTCGAATACGTATAAGTTGTATTGGTGTTCTAATTCTATCTACCAATCAATTATAAATACATCTAACTCAATCCATAGAATAAATAAGTCAGGAATGAACAATATATATTATGCTCTGCAGCCCGATAACATACATGTTCGATTAGAACAGAAAAATGACATGGGTCTATAAAGTTAAGCTAAAAGCATAATATAAATAATGGATAAAATATGAAAGCTTGATAAAATACCTGAGTCGGATATAGCCATAGCTCCATGATCTGCGGACCATCTCTGCATGACTAACTACCTGAAGAGATCATCGGGTCCTTAGGGGACTAGCAAGACACATAATATACAAGCCTACTTTGATAGTAATAACATACAAGGAACGATATAAAAGAAAGTAAAGACTGAAAAAAGTCTAGTACAGAAGAAAAACATAAAAAATGGCACGTCGTCGAGAATCGTGCTAACAAACGAACAGGTAAATCGAGGTAAAACCGCAACTATAGTGGTAGCTAACGGCCCTAAAGATCGCCGCTCGGTGGGGGCTCATAACCAATAGTAAGTCTCTATCATAGCTCGGTGGGGGCTCACAATAGAGAGTGGTCAAGTATAGTCATCGTCTATAACAAGATCCTCGCCTAGAACTACGGGTCAAACAAGTCAAGTCAAGACTAGGTCAATCATGTCAAGGGAACCCAGCCTAAGAATACGTAAGGATAAATCACAAGGCGCATATGCACAAAAGATAATCGTAACACGTAAAGGCAGGAAATAAAACAAACTATGTACTCGTATAATGAGAAAATAATAGTGATAACAAAAAAGTAACAATAACATGAATCAAAGGACATATGTGATTAAGTAAGACAGAAATGTAATAGCAATATAAGAAATGCATATAAATACTGTAAAGTTCGGTAAGGTGCACTTGCATGTAACCGTTGTCTGAGTGTATGCTTGACCAACTCCAATGTCTTCGTTACTCCCCCCAAGTTCACCTATAATAATACATTACAATAAATACTCTATCTCGACTTACTAAATATATACTTCCCATATATGACTAGATTAATTATTCATACTCTAAAATTGGTCATAAGGTTGATACCACAACATACAACATATAAAGTGCCAAACTTTATTATCAAAATAGTTACAGCTAATATAAAATAATAATTTAATTTCTAAAAAATACTTATAAAATATTTATAATACTAATAATATTATTTTAATGGTGAAAACTCAAGCATAATAGTCTCATTTCAATACTACAACATTAATATCACAATTGGCCTACTAGTTGAGTCCCGAAACAACAAATAATTAAAATACTAAATTCTTAAAAAATTACAAAAATTAGTTAAAATTGTGTTGTCAACATCAAACCTTACACAACAAATAATTTAGTAAAGATATATAAAGTATTAAGGCTTTTCGATACAAAGAACAATTTATTTTGGAGTTACGGTGTTACGGCAAATGTCAATAATTTTAATAAATAATAAACCAACTCAAAACTCAGCAAAAAGATATGTGTTGGAAATCTCTTTATATCTAGTTTCTTATAATAAAAAAATTAATAAGAAGATTGAATCTTACCGAAAATAGGCAAAAATTCACACGCAACAGATATGATTTGTTTTGGACACCTTGTCGTAGAATTGACGCCACGGACAAACCATTTGTAACTGTGCCAATTGGACATGAAAATCGACACATAGATATTTCCATTAGTTTTTGTTTCATACAAAGATGAGGTCGAAAATACATGTAACCCTATATACAAAATAGCATACTGTTGTGACGAATTCAGCACAAGTTCGATCGACTTCGGGTGCCTTTCGCACCTCGTATCGACCTAATTAGGTGCTGAGGCTCCTCGAAAAGGTGCCAGAGTGTTAGGGGGTATACTAGGGTCGAGATGAAGGTGGTAGGAGGGTTGAAAGAGGTCAGGGTGATAAGTTTCTGTCAGGTGAAAATGAAAGTGCAAAAATAAAAAAGAAATTGGAGGGGGCTCAATTTTAATATTTAATATATATAAAATATGCACATAAAAGGAAAGGGGCACACGATACATGAGGGAGAAATTTTTGAGAGGATTTAGTTTTGTTGGGTGGGATTTGGTTGTAACCCCTCTATTCCGAATAAATGAGATTTGAATTTGTTCCCAATATTTTGTTGATTTTCTAATCATTTTCAGAATATTTTATTCAAATTTATTTAATAATTTTAATAATAATGGTTTATTGTAATATTTTATTTGAAATTATGATTTTCATTTAGAATTTATTTGCTAAATAATTAATTAAGATTGTATGAATTACTTTTGATTATTTGAAATATTATTTCTAGATTAATGTTTAGCATTAGCTGAATGATTATTTTAAGTTTAATTAATTATCTTGTTCCTAATGTGGAAATGGCAGACTTGTGATTTCCTTCAAGATTGGTTATTTAGGAAATCCATTGTAGAAGACTAGTCAAATGTTCAAGTGAGAACATTCTAAAATTAATTAGACAAATCAGGAATGGTGCTAATTAATCTAGATAAACACTAATTGCAAGAATATTCTTTGGCATCTAGAATATACAAAGAAATATTCTCTGGATTATTTCAGAAATATTCTCTAGTCCATGTGCCTAGAAATTCTAGAACTTTCCTAATGGGACTATGAATAGCCATTATTAATTGTTGGATTAATTATTCCAACTACTCCTAGTGGTCCTAATGACCGTGTCACCACGTGTCCGTATCCATTTCATTAATTCAGCTTTTCCAATTACATTTTTCGTGTCCATCCCATTCCCATGTCCGTGTCCCAGACACAGGGATTACATTTAGAATCATTCCCTATGTCGTGTCCCCTGACATAGGACATACACACTCTCATGTCCAGCCACCCGAACACACCGTATCCCGAATCCAGTCCACAAACCCATCGAACTATGACCCTAATCTTGTAGAGCCACTGTGTCTGCCCATCGTCGGGCCTTTCCTGTCCGCTGCTTCGAATCCAGATCGCCGTAGTCCCCTCGACTCGTTGCTACCGTGTCTGTCGACCACTGGAGTACACCTCACTAACCGCTCGAAGCACCCAGCCACCTCCATCAGATCTGGCCGTCTCTTCGTGCCGACATGCCATCCTCACCGGGCTGCCACCTCGAATCGTCACCATCACAGGAGTCCGCCATCAGATCCGTCTCGCTACCGATTGCGTCCACCGCTGACCCCGAGACTCTTTGGAAGCCTCAAAGTCGTCAACCGCCGCCTCGAGGATCGATCTAGACTACCGTGTCCATATCTGGAGCTCGAAGACGTCGCAGACTCACCGTGGGTCCCTCGCTTCCGATCACGATCCCGTGTCACAGCAGTCGCCACCAAGATTGCCACCATAGCTCGAGTCCCTGACTGCCTCGCCTGAAGCCGGATCTACCACCGTTGAACCGGAATAAATATATATCTAATATATATGTATAAATCCATGCATAGCCACATATTCATGTATTGGTTTATATAATCGAGAAAAATCTTATAATAAAATAATTTAGATATTAAATATTTATATACTATATTTATAAGGAGTACACAATTTAACTGGTTTTCATATATAGGACATGGATATAGCTATATCATCCCTACCATGCCTAATAGGCTAGTCATGGCATATGACTACACTAGTCATGCCATGTTTACTAGTTATGCATAACACCAATGTCAACCATGACTCAGGCTATTTATATAATAAAAATATTATTTTATAAAAAAAAATCTAAGAAAAATATTATTTATGTCGAAAATAAAATTTGAAAATTTTGGGGGTTACAACATTGCTTTGTCATCTATGCCTTCTAGACCTTGTCAGATCACCACACAACCTTCATGCAAGTATACCTTCCTATGATTATGTTTACTTATGTTATTTCAGCATGTTGTATTTATGTTATTTATTTACTTATTTTAAAAATATTAAAACTCGCGTCCGAGTTGTACGGGTGAAAATGACTGTGTTAGACATGTTTTATTTACTTTTGCACACTAACCTAGAGTTAAGGGACTGTCCAATGTTTGTGGAGCATTTTTATATTATCATTGTCCTTGACACACATGTGCCGCGAGTCACGAGTCGCATATAGATTTTGGACTTGCATATCGACTGATCATCGGTGCGTACAGGCCGAGTGATAGGTTATAACTGCTAATAGATATGCATGTTAGAAGACTTAGTGGTTATTAGGGATAAACCCATGACGCATGTTTGTGTGTTATAGAGACGACGCATGTATAGTATCATAGGGGGAAGGGACAGCTATTAGCGTAGGGGCTACTATTTTTTACACACATATAGGCTGATAGTGACTCAGATAAGCGCTACTTAATGCGACATTTACTTTTCCTCTAGATGCTATTAGTGACTCGGCCAAAATGCTAGTGTGCTGTGCATTTTACATTTCCTCTAGATGCTACTAGTGACTCCGCCGAAACGCTAAGGTGTCATGCATTTACTAAATTGGATCTTAAAGCCCCTGCGTAGAACGTTGTCCTCAAAGTACATGATTCACAAAGAATGGTTAGGTGACCTACTTTAGTTATTATTTATATTCAGTACATTATTGCATGTTATATGTATCTTGTTACGTTCCTCTGAGGACCTAGTGATCTCTCCAGGTAGCTGTTGGCTTCATGCTTATTATTGTCGGTGTACTTCTACAGGATTCAGGTATAGATTGTGATTTAATTTTTATCATTTCCTTCGTGCTTTATTTTCCTTATCATGATATATTCTGCTTGTTAGCCTAGTATTTGTATGCTCATATTATTTTTTTCGAGTCTATTCGGACAAGTGTAGCATGGGGTGCACGCCATGATATATGCTGCCCATTTTTTGATTCTTTATTCTTGTGGATTGAGACATAGATGTAGTTATTGAGTTATACAGATAATCGATCTTGACAGTACAGCTTATACGTATTCGAGTTGGGCTGGAGTCTACTTGATATGTAGCTGACATGATTACGTATTCCTAGTCCTATGTATATTGGGATTGGGGGAGTACAATGTACCTCTCCATTTCTCGTTATCCAGCAAAATGTTGACCATCATAATCTCTCAATGGATCGTTCGAACTCAATTATCAAGGGACACATTATCATGCATCAAATCATAATCCTTGCTAAGACTTGGCACTACCCCATTCCTTACTATTAACCAATTTACTATCACTATGAACAGGGTCAAGGCACATCTCATCATTAAGAGGGTAGATATATGTACCACTCTAAACTCAAGTCATTCCTGAAATAATACTTCTCTTCGCATTGATCCAACGTCTATTCTGGACAATCCATCTAGTGGTAGCTCTACCGACCACAAACACCAAATCACATCATCTAGTTTGAAACATAACCAAGACGGACACATGAATCAACTCAAAAAAATTCATGGATCCCCATTTACTAAAGTTCAAGCACACTTCTTTCCAGACATACCATGTCATACTCCTCACCGATTGCAACACCTTTTTCAGTTCTTCTGAATCCTACATATAAGGCATCAAACGTTTATTACCAAACTTAATTATTGTATTGAATCATTATTGTTTATGTGTTATAGGTTGACTGTGCCAAGATAAAGAGTGATTGGGATTTAATCTTAGTGAATCAATGGTTGTGGGGTTTTATGGAGAATCCAAAGAGTGGAATTTGAACTCATAATGGTTGTGGATGAGCATTATTGAGAGTGGAGTTTTATGGGAAATGAGCATTATTGAGAGTGGGGTTTTATGGGGAATCCAAAGAGTGGGGTTTGCACGCATAATGGTTGTGGATGAGCATTATTGAGAGTAGGGTTTTATGGGGAATCCAAGAAAATTCACATCCAGCAGTGGTTGGGATTTAATATTTTGATGGGGGCCTCATAATTATTATTGTTCGTTTAAAATTGGGGGTCCAAGATTTTGAGGGGGAATACCTTAAATGAATCATGCCCTATGGGCACGGGTTATGAGTAGTATATATATATATATAAGTTCTTCGTGGAGAGAGGAGCTCTCCCGGCGACTGCAGGCGATCGGCGCACTTCTGGCTTCAGCCCCTGGCAGGCCTCCGGCCGGCTGCTTTCGGTCGCTCATCTAGCGGCTCAGCGTAGGTGTGTCCTCCCCTCGGCTCTGGTGCTCCGACAGTTGGCGGTGGTGCCCCGGCGGCCGTCTGTCGCATGGGCGCCTCTTTTTTTCTCTGTTTTCGTCTTCTCAGGCGGCCCGTGGTCGTGCTTTCTTCTCCGGTACTCTTTCTCGTCCCCGACGCTGCTTGCTCCTCGGGAGGCTCAACTTCATGGACGAGGATCCCCCATTGGTAGGCATTCTCATCCCTCTACAGCAGCCCATGGATGGAAGAGCAACTCTCTTTGCTGAGACTAGGGCCCCCCCCCCGAACCTCCTTAGGCCCCCATAGACACGACGTCCATGACCGGTCCTCCTCCGTCCGGGCTGGCATGGCTCTCCATTGTGCCGGCGTTCAACGGTCATGAGAGGCTTGGTTGCATCCCCCCGCGGAGCCCGATGAGCTGCAAGGTATCTCCCTTGCCTCGAGCAGCGCACCCGTCTCATCTAACAGTCTGGGTGCTGTTGCCGAGGCTCTCTCAGCTGCTGCCTTGTTTGCTATGCAGCCCTCTGCGTCTGCCATATAGCCGTTGGTGGGAGGTCATTTTTGCGCACTTCAACCCTGTGCCATTCGGTACGGGTTTTGGTTGACAATGTTCTGGTGCCATTCACCCCATTTCATTTGTTGCTACTAGTTGCGTTTTACAAAAAACAAAAGTCTCTATTACAAACTTAGAAAAATAGTACCAGAGTACAATTAATTTCTGGAAAAGTACAACTATAGGAATCTGATCAGAAGACGATCACTTTATCACTTGGACGATGTGATATCGAAGACACGAGCCTCTGGAGGATCCAACAACACTTTAGCAGGAGATTATGATCATTCTTCATCTTTTAAGATTGATTTAAAACTCTATTTATAGAGTTCTTGAAATAACTATTTAGCAGTTATTCTAGGTTGCACGCACATCAGGTTGCGCGTCTCCTGTTCACTTGCACGAACGGTTGCACCAACTGCTGTGGATGTGTGGCATCATTTGATTGAGATACGCTTGGTCATGGGCAGTGCATTGGACACGTTCTACGAAGTTAGTGGCTTGCGTGCCACGTCACTCTGTTCTGAACACTGTTTAATCATCTTGCGTGAGCTTCATCAGGTTGCACGTGAGCAATGTAACAACCTGCGTGAGAGGTTGCACCAACTATTGTACGTGGCATCGTTTGATTGAGATGCGTATGGTCATGGACAGTATAGTAGACACGTTCTGCGAAGTTAGTGGCTTGTGTGCCATGCCACTCTGTTCTGAATACTGTTTGATCACCTTGCGTGAGCTTCATCAGGTTGCGCATGAGCACAATATAACAACCTGCACGAGATATTGCACCAACTGCTGTGGACATGTGGCATCGTTTGATTGAGATGTACGTAGTCGTAGGCAGTGTAGTGGGCACGCTCTACGAAGTTGGTGGCTTGTGCGCCACGTCACTCTGCTAAAAAGTTGATCGGGTAACGCCAACTAGCCAGGTTGTGCATGGGCGCAACTCAATTACTGGCGCCTTTGACTGGGTTTTTGTGCTGTGCTGTGATTAATTCTCATGCCAGACAATGACTTGTGTAAACTAGCTGTCAGCATTAATTACATGCTGACAAAATCTTCTCGAGCGCCGCGTTCGCGGGATTCGAATAGATTTTCCTTTATCTCCGTGCTGTCATTTGTCAGGTAATGATGATGCCGTTACAGCTTCTCGAGGAAGTGAGCCACATGGCGCTCATACAATCTGTCTCATGTGCAACCTAATTTTGGCGCAACCTGATGCTGCACAACTTGATAGTTTGGCGCAACGTAATGATTTGGCGCCACCTGATGATCGCACACTTTAATGGGTGGCATAGCTTGATTTTTAGCCTCTACAAGACCCCTTCAAAGTTTTCGAAACTTAAAAATACTTCATGTATTGAAATATTTCAAATTATGATAGTTTTGTCTGGATTGTGCCAGTCAACTTGAGCCCGATTCTTCAGCATAAATTGCGTAACTATTTGGGCTATAAATAGCCGTACACTTTTGAAGTCTTTTCATTCTTCACATCATTTGGGATGGCTCGAGAGAAACCCCATCTTCTTTTCCTTCTTTCTGTCACGACCCGCACGCTAGCGTTAGGGCACGAGACGTGGGTACGTCCAGCCTACGTCGCAATGTCAGCGGTAGAACGCTGTTCTAGGTCATAGTCACATCTAAAACAATATGCTATACTCTCCAGACGGAAGACAAACACATAAGGATACTATCTCAATCACAACTCTAAAGATAGATAACAGCACGATGAAATAGATAAGATAATCCACAAGAGAGAACCAGGAGTGATAGTAAAACAGTTCTATTAAACAACACAAGATTTCAAATACAACTCTAAGACAAACCATAAAGAAAATAAACAAACTCTAGGTAGATACTCCAAGCTCTACCAGTGTCCTCTAGGCTAACTGTGAACTCCAATTACCTGTAAATTTTATCAACGGGTCCAATCAGGACAGGAACGAGCACATATCTCTCACAACAGTTCATATCAGGAATGGACATATAAAGCAAGCTATAGAAAACTATACATGAATCGCTGTAAAGAGAATCAACAAGAGAGAAGATATAACTGAGATATAATATGATAAATAAAGAATATAATCTTCTACGTGAATCAGAACATGAATTGGTTATGTAAACAGCTTGGGTTGCACATGGATACAGCTATGGAATGCACATGGATAACTACTGGGGATAATGATCACATAACCAACTACACTCTTCCTGCCTCCAACCAATACACAAGGATCGAAGCATGTTATGTTATTGCACATGGATAACAACTACTGTATACATGGAGCTCATATGGTCATGAGTGTACATGAATAACACATGAGTGCACATGGATAAATGTGAATACAAGGAGTACATGATGAACATGATAAAGTACATGAAACATGACATACTCGATGTATCCGAGGGGATAACATCACATGAAAAGATCCATAGGGTACCGATCCGTGTGAATGTCGTGTCAGCATCAAGTATACTAGTCTATAACAATAGTACATATCCAAAAAAGCATGAAAAGATCAGAGAATGTACTCGCCTGGTAATCCAAACCGCTGATAAATGTAGATGTCCAACTGGAGTCAAAGTATCCTATTTAGAACAATCACAAGTCACAAAAGAGTCTAACATGAAATAAGAGTAATCTACAGTGCATTCTAGATAGTTCTAGGTCCTTCTAGGTTAAAGTCTAATCAACAAGTCTGCTAGGTCAACTAAAGTCGATTTAGAGTCAAACTAAAGTCAACTAGTCAAGTTCTAGTTCAATCCGGGTCAAACTAAGCCAATAGTTGACCTATAGTTGACTTTCGGTTAATATAGTCAACCTGGTCAAAGGGGGATCAACTCTAGTCTCCAAGTATTAAACTATGAGGTTGTACTAATTCCGAATTACGAAAAAATAGGAATTGACTAACTAATGGTGACACCTAGAGAAAATATCTACAAACATTGTCGGATGATAAAACGAATATCACCAACGTGTCCAAAAGGGTCAAATCATCTAGGATTGCCTGTCCTTAAGTCCAATTCTGGACACAGGGGCAAAACGATAATTTTGGGCAAAAATGATGTCCGCCGTTGGACCCGCTTTGCACCGAAAAGCATGCCAGAGTCAAAAGTCTCTAAAGTCATCAAACTACATGTCTATGGATCTGGTTTTCCGATACGAACCCAACCGTATGTCCAGAGTTGGATTCCGGCAGGCCGTGCACAAAATCGCCCGTTGAGTGGGACGGGCCCGTAAAACGACGTTCGATTCGACTGTCTCAGATTTGGACCAAACTTGGCATGCAGGACCCAAAAAATGATACGGTTCTGTTGGCGTAAGTTTCGTCTCGATCTGACGAGCGTACACAAAGTAATTGGAGAATTTGCAAAGTGCACGATACGGTGAATTTCGACGGATACGCATCAAATTTGTCGCGCACACGCGACCGATTTGAATTCCGTCAAAGCCCACACGACCATGTAATCATTATGCAGCTTTCGATGCGTTCGGTTTGCAACCACGTCGTCCGGATTGACGTGACGCACGTCGTGTGGAACAATTTCAATGTTTTTAAAACAGGTTTTTGGGAAACTTTGGGATTCGATTTCTCGACGCGTAGTCGATGATTTCCGAATCCACAAAAAGGGTGATGAAGACCTATATGTTGTCTAAAAGTCTCTTCAAATAGATTTTCTAATATGGGACTGGATTGATCGAAAATGATCCTCAAAAGTGGGTTCATGGACTGCACTAGTGCTCTATTTTTGGACAGATTTTACGTCGATTTCGACCCCGATTCCTTTCGAATCTGGATTGATTCCGAACCAACAAACTAGATGGGTTCCTAGGGGTTATGTTGGCTTTCCATACGATTTTACGCAATTGCAAAACATCGAGTATGCGCGAAGAATTAATATCGCAAAGTCGGTACCTTGGGGGGGTTGCTGCTGTTGCCTGCGGTTGCATCCTCTGCTGGTTTCGTGCGTTTCCGGCCGTCGACGGCGGCGCACGGCGGCCGGCCCGCCGCGGGCGCGTGCGCGCTGTGAGGGAGGAGGCGCAGGTGTCGAGCATCATCTAGGGTTCGTTGAAAACCTCTCTCGATCTCTCTCTCGATAAATATATATACTATTTTTAACAGGTGGGGGTCGGGTTTGCTGGGAAGAGGTCTGGGATTTGGACTGTGGGCTGGGCCTGTT